>JAWQEG010001962.1:0-30000 GCA_033782935.1 Petrolisthes cinctipes
CCAACCCAACCATCCTACCTACCCACCCATTCATCGATCAACCTATCCAACCCACCCACCAACCCACCATCATCTCTGACCCTCCCTCTCCATCCCACCCACCTTCCAACCCACCTACCCAAACCCACCCATTCATCGATCAATCTATCCAACCCACCCACCTACCCACCATCATCTCTGACCCTCCCTCTCCATCCCACCCACCTACCAACCCACCTACCCAAACCCACCTACCCACCATCACACATCACTTCTTCAGAAAGAGGGGGTCGGTGGGGGGGGGGGGGTGAGGAGGGTGTCGCTTCTGACTCTCCTTAAAGGTCTCTCTCTCATCTCCTTCAAAGGTTTCTAATCCTATATATATATGTATGTGTGTGTGTGTGTGCTCTTTCCTCTCCTCACACACACACCTCTGTATCCTAATCCCGCTTACCTTCCTTCTTTTCAATTTTTTTTTGGGGTGGGGGGGTGGGGGTAGGGGGGAGGGAGTAAGGAGTAAGGGGGTGGGATGGGGTGGGGGTATTGGGGGTGTAGGGTGTGTTGGTTAGGGGTGTATAAAGTGTTTGTATATTCTTTATTACACGGTTCTCAATTTTTATTTTGTTTGGAACCTCTCTCTCTCTCTCTTTGTATGTGTGTGTGTGTGTGTCATTGGAACCTCTCTCTCTCTCTCCCTCTCTTTCTGTGTGTGTGTGAGTGTGTGTGTGAATCCCTCTCGCTCCAACACTCTCATTGTTTATGTCTGTCTATCTGTCCAATATATCCAGCCGTCTCTCTCTATCTCTCCTATTCCTTCTTCTTTCCCTCCTATTCTCTCCATCCTTTCTTCTCTCCTCCTCCTCCTCCTCCCCCTTTCTTCTCTCCTCCTATTCCTCCTCCTTTCTCCTCCACTTTCTCTCCATCCTTTCTTCTCTCCTCCTCCTCTTTCTCCTCCAGTTTCTCTCCATCCATTCTTCTCTCCTCCTCTATCTCAGGGCATTTCCTTCTCTTTTTCCTCTTTCCTTTTATGCATTCTCACGCTTCACTTCCACCTTCCTCTCTCTCTCTCTCTCTCTCTCTCTCTCTTCGTCTCTCTCTCTCTCTCTCTCTCCTATTTCTTTTGTACTATATTCCCTCCCCTCTCTTCCATGTGTGTGAGAGAGAGAGAGAGAGAGAGAGAGAGAGAGAGAGAGAGAGAGAGAGAGAGAGAGAATGTATTTGTGTGTGCATCAATATATCAGTCTCTCTCTCTCTCTCTCTCTGTGTGTGTGTGTGTGTGTGTGTGTGTGTGTGTGTGTGTGTATGGACGATTGGAAGAGTGTGTGTGAGTATGTGTGTCTGTCTGTCTATCTATATATCCATCTCTCTCTCTCTCTCTCTCTCTCTCTCTCTCTCTGTGTTACCATGACAACGGCAGCTTCCACCTCGTCTCTTCTCGTCTCCTTCCAATAACAATAACACCATCACAACGACAAAAACAATAGTCACAACACACACACACACACACACACACAAAGAAATGAGCATACAATACACACACACACACACACACACACTAGAGTACACACACTATGCACATAATCCTCTTCTCGCTCACACACACACACACACAGACACACACATACACACATTAAAGTACACACACACACACACACACTATAGTATACACACACACAAAAACTTAATTAAAGGTTATTTTGGTCAAGGTTTATTCAGATCAAATTAATCCTTTTATATTTGTATTACGAAATTCCCGAGTCTGTAATGTTATGTTAATGTGTACGATGTAATGCAATGTAATGTTATATAATGTACTATGTAATGTAATGTACAATGTAATTTACTGCAATATAATGTACTGTAATGTAATGTACAATAACGCAATGTAATGTAATATAAACAACACTAATCATTATTTTCTACAAGGGTAATGTGTTATTACTGTAATACACAGTTTATACTAAAAAAAGACTTGTATTAACTTAAAGGGAAGAATTATAATATGAAGTAAGAATACACATAAATACATTACATATTTAGTATACTTTAATGTGTATGACTGACTTAATACACACACACATACATATATTTAGTATACTTTAATATGTGTATGACTGACTTAATACACACACACACACACACAGTGTATTTAGTACTAGTGTATAATCCGATGGTGATGGTGATTCCCATTCACAGTCACACCTAAGGGATTCAAACCCCATTAGGTACGTGTGTGTGTGTGTAGTCATATATATGGAGTTGAGAATATAATATTATGTGTGTGTGTGTGTGTGTGTGTGTGTGTGTTCAAACTCTATCAGGTGTGTGTGTGTGTGTGTGTGTGTGTGTGTGTTTGATTTTGTTCGATATGTGAGTTAATATGTTAGTCTATTAAGTCAGGATTTTTAATATATATACAATACGCAAAAAGTACTGTACACACACACACACACACACACACACACACACACACACACATATTTCTCTCGACATCTTTCTGATTTCCTATCTATATATCTATTAACATTATCCATCCATCTATCTATCTATTAACATTATCTATCTACTTATATACCCATCAATATACCTATCTATCTATCGATCACTCTATTAACATTATCCATCTATCTATCCATTTATCAATCTATCTACCCATCTATTTATCCATTTACCTATCTAGTTATCTGTCTACCCATCTATTTGTCCATTTACTTATCTATCTATCTATCCACAAATCCATCCATCATTCAACCCAACACTTTATTATTACAATATTAAATATAAATATTCCTCCAACTTTCCAACTTCCTCCTCTTACTCCTCCTCCTTCTTCTCCTTTTTCCCTTTCTTCCCTCCTCCTCCTCCTCCTCCTCCTTTTTCCCTTTCTTCCCTCCTTCTCCTCCTCCTCCTCCTCCTGGTTGTTGAAGTTTAATGTGGATAAATGTAAGGTGATGCATGTAGGTAATAACAACCTGAGACATAATTATAGATTACAAGGTAGAAATCTGGCAAAAGTAAATGAGGAAAAGGACTTAGGTGTCATAATTAGTAGCGATCTAAAGACGAGTGTGCAGTGTTTGGCAGCAAGTAAAAAAGCAAATGTAGTTTTAGGCTTTATTGCTCGGAATTTTAAATATAAGTCACCAGAAGTAATAACACGCTTATATACATCTCTTGTTAGACCACACTTAGAATACTCAGTTCAACTATGGTCCCCTTGTTATATTAAAGATGCTAAAAGGTTGGAAAGCGTACAAAGAAGAGCAACTAAAATGATCCCTGGCATTCGTAATTTGACATACGAGGAAAGATTAATAAAGCTCAACATGTTTTCTCTAGAAAAACGTAGAACACGTGGGGACCTCATCGAAACTTTTAAAATCCTTAAAAACTTTGATAAAATTAATTATGAAAATTTATTCCAGCTCTGTCCCCAGTCTGGAATGAGAAATAACGGTTATAAACTTAAAGGACAACATTTTAAAACAGAACAGCGAAAGAACTTTTTCATTATCAGAGTCGTAAACTATTGGAATAAACTCCCGGCATCTGTAGTAGCAGCGAATACAGTAGAAACATTTAAAAATCGACTCGATAAATATTTTCAAGAAAAAGGTTTTTAGTATGTTCTTTTTTTTATTTTATTTTTTACTAGTAAGTAGATTTTAAAATTAGGCTTCCACTACTTTTCCAACTTTTCTATAAAATTTCCTTGTGCGTTCTTTATTAACTAACAAGGTGTTATTTTCTATCTGTTTTTCCAACCGGAATACCCGGTGGGAGTGGTGGGTGGGGAGGAGCCTTGTCCTTTATCTATCCTTTCCTTCAACACGTAGTCTAGATTAACGTAGATAAACAGGTAACCTAGTAAAAGGCCACTATGGACCTCCTGTTGCCTGTACTTCCTTTGTATTCCTTTCCCTTGCTCCATCTCTACTCCTTCTCCAACCAACTTTTCTTCCCTCCTCTTCCTCCCTCTTCTTTTCCTTTTCTTCCCCCTCCTCCTTCTTTCCCCTTTTTTCTCCTCTTCCTCGGAACAAATTTTCTTCCCTCTTCCTCCTCCTCCAACCAACTTTTCTTCTCCCCCTCCCCCTCCTCCTTCCCCTCGTCTTCCTCTTCCATTAGTAATATTATTAAGGTGACTGGTGTTTCAATCAGGTAATCAGTCCAGGTACTCAGTAGTACTCATTCACTCACTTCTGATTAGATGACTTAATGAATGATTTGATGACTTAATGACTGATTTGATGACTGACTGACTGATTGATTGACTGATTGACTTACTTCGACTTGGTTAGGGAGAGTACGGCGGCAATGTCTCAAGGCTTGACACACACACACACACACACACACACACAAGAACTACGCATATAATGCATGCATACACACACACACACACACACACACAAGAACTACGTATATAATGCATGCATACACACACACACACACACACACACAGACCGAGACTGATACATACAGGCTGAGAGAGAGAAACAGAAGGATGTGAATGATGTGAAGTAGTGAAGGAACATCCAGTTATCAATAATTGGGAAGGTAAGAGCAAGATAAACAAGTGGAGGTAATTCCTTCATTCCTTCCTTCTTTCCTTTATTCATTCCTTTCTTCCTTCCTTCCTTCGTTCCTTCATTCTCTTAGTTTTATTCACATGGTGAGTTTAAAAACATGCGTTTTGAAACGTTCACTTAACATTGTACTGTACAATTGCAGTGTTTTCCTTGTCACCATTACCGTGTGTGTGTGTGTGTGTGTGTGTGTACACTGATACTACTTTATGTGTACTGTATATAACCACTGTGTGTGTGTGTGTGTATGTTGACTCATTGGATAGTGTTAACCAATGAATTAATACACTGCCTTTATAACGTGATGGTAACCATTTTGTGAGTGTGTGTGTGTACATTAATATTACTTTAAATGTAAGTGTATATAACCCCTGAGAGAGTGTGTGTGTGTGTGTGTGTACACTAATATTACTTTTTATGTATATATAACCACTGTATGTATGTACTGTTCCAATACAAACACTAACATGGACTTTGGTAACGTGAGTTTTAAAACACACATTCAGAAATGACTCATGTCAACATTCATTCATTCATTCAAAATTATCCTTCCTTCACTCAACATCTTCTCCCTTCCTTCATTCATTCATTCCTTCATTTTTGTCTTCATTCCTTTATTCTAATTTTCCTTCCTTCACTCAAATTCTCCTTCCTTCCTTCCTTCACTCAACCTATTCTTCCTTTCTTCACTTCCTTCATTCATTTTTTCCTTCCTCCCTTCATACCCCCAATTCTCCTTCCTTCCTTCACGTATTCATCTCATTTATCACTTAACTTTCCTCTTCCCTCTAACTTTAATTTTCTCCCCCTCCCTTCCAATCACCAACTATCTCTCTCTCTCTCTCTCTCTCTCTCTCTCTCTCTCTCAGGAAGGAAGGAATAAAACGTGGAAGGAAGGGAAAGAAATGAAGAAGGAAGGAAGGAAGGAAGGAAGGAAGGAAGGGAAGGAAGGAAGGAAGGAAGGAAGGAAGGAAGGAAGGAAGGAAGGGAAGGGAAGGGAAGGGAAGGGAAGGAAGGGAAGGGAAGGGAAGGAAGGGAAGGGAAGGAAGGGAAGGGAAGGGAAGGAAGGGAAGGAAGGAAGGGGAGGGAAGGAGAGAGGGAGGGAAGGAGAGAGGGAGGGAAGGAGAGAGGGAGGGAAGTAGAGAAAGTTAGTTGTGAAATGTTTGACGATCTGTACAACTCAACCAAGAGGCTTGGTAATTACTGGATACCAAGTTAGAGAGAGAGAGAGAGAGAGAGTAGGGGGGACGGTTAAAGAAAGTTGGAGATGGGAGGAAGGAGGAGAGAGAAGGAAGAAGGATGAGGGAGAGAGAAGGAAGGAGGAGGAGAGAGAGAGAGAAGGATGGAGATGGGAGGGTTGAGAGGGAGAGGAAGATGCAGGGAAGAGAGAGAAAGATGGAAGAGAAGAGAGGGAAAGGAAGAACGAGGATAGAAGAATGGAAATGAGGGAGGAAGAAAGAAGGGAGAGGGAAGGAAAAATGGAGAAGGGGAAAAAAGAGGAAGGGGAAAAAAGAGGTAGGAAAAAGCAAGATAGAAAATATGTATAACGAAAGATGTAAAAATGAAGAACGGAAATGAGGATAAGGGAAGGGAAGGGAGAGAATTATTAGAAGGTAAGAGGGTAACATGTGGAGGAATAATTATGAGAGAGAGAGAGAGAGAGAGAGATGATGGAAGGGAAGATGAAGAAGGGGAGAGAAATAATTAAGGTGGACAGAGGAAGAAGGGGAAGAGAAGGAAGGAAGGAAGAGAAGGAGAGGAAGAAGTTCATGAAGAACAACAACAACCAACAATAAAAACAACAACGAAGACGAATGAGATGAAGATGAAGAATAAAATAAATAAGAAAACAAAGAAGAAAATGGTAAATCTTTGGAATCACACCTCAATCTATTTGTGTGTTATTTGGTAGAGAATCACCTTGAAATGAAAAGATGATGTTTTTTTTTATAAATTGATGTTTGGAAATGATGTATTTTGTTACTATTGCCAACCCATTCCTACCCATACCATCTTTGGGCAGAGTCTGGGTATCAAGGGTTTGGGTGGGGCAAAACATGTTAATTAACATGTTTGGCTTTTATAGTAAATTCAGGAACAGCCATATATGTAGAAAAATATAAATCCGAGCCAAGTTTTGAAATGATGAACAAACATAAATGTCGAAAAATAAAAAATCTGAGCCAAGCTTTGACACGATTCTGTATAAATCTAGGGGGAAAATCCCAAGATCAGGGGAACATCCACAGATTTTGGGAAATACCCAAGACCTTGGGATTTGTGAACATCTCGGGAAGATTTCCACGAAATTGAGGAAATTCAATTGATCATATAATACCAATACAGTTATGAATTTTTAAAACCAGACTAACCAACCTGACCTGACCTGACCTAACCTAACCTAGACTGGGGTTTCCTTCGAGCCTAACCTTGGCATCCTTCGAGCCTAACCTTGGCATCCTTCGAGCCTAACCTTGGCATCCTTCGAGCCTAACCTTGGCATCCTTTGAGCTTAACCTTGGCATCCTTTGAGCCTAACCTTGGCATCCTTCAAGCCTAACCTTGGCATCCTTTGAGCCTAACCTTGGCATCCTTCAAGCCTAACCTTGGCATCCTTCAAGCCTAACCTTGGCATCCTTCAAGCCTAACCTTGGGGCTTCATTGGGTCCTATCCTTCAGCGTCAATAGAGCAATTCTGATAATTAATTTATAAAACACATCATATCTTAACATTCCAAGATGATGCCCTCTTAAAAAAAACACACAAATTGATGTAAGAATGAACCTATAGTTTTATTAATGCTTACTGAGAGATGAAGGTTGATGGATGTTGAATACAGTAGTGTACACACCAGTACCTACCACTACTGGTGCTGGAGATATGTACCGGTACATTCAAGGTGGAGTCTTGTCCACAATTTTCACACTTTTTCTTATATAAAATAAGATTGTGTCGTATTCACAATTTAAAAAGTCTAATGTATACCTGAGGTGAAAAGGTATGAGGCCGAATTCACAGTTTAAACAGCTATTCACATACGAGGAGAAAGAGGCTACAGTCACCATTACAGTAACACCTTACTAAAGAGCCGGCTTTCTTCACCTTGCTGCCCTGCACATACCCAGTTTCCAGATAGTAATATATAAAAATAATGAATGAGAATGAATAAACGGATTAATTGGTATGAGTACAAAATAACCAAAAATTTATTTCTATCGTTGTTATAATATATAGGGATAATACTTTAAGTATAAAATATACAGAAACATAACTATGACATGGCACCTGTTGTTTTATGGCTACCCAAAATGTACTATTGTTGACATAAAAGACAGATAAGGCTAATTTTCCAACGTTTAATATGACGTGAGGTCATTGTGGTGAATATTTTAGGGTAAAGTTTGTGTAAAATGTCATGTGGTGAGAGAAACCACTTAACCAACTTGACAAACGAAATATAACCTACAGTTGTGTAACCACAATATGTAATATAGTGTTTCAATGACAAATTTGTACTGTGTAATGTTTTATGTTCTAGAATATGGTGACTATGATGGGTTCAGTCATGTTGTTTATTGACATTTTGGACTTAGAAAATATCAGAGGGTGAATATATGAAGTTGCATATTGTGACGAAACCAGATGCAACCGACAACTGAAACCTTCATAACGGTATTGTACATTATGTTAACTATATGATTACTGATCTTCAGTAAATTTCATTAGGAGGAACGCTTCCAAATAAAAGCCCAAATCTAAGCAAGCTTAACCCAAAACAACCCAACCCAACCCAAACCAATTCAAAGCAACACTTACCCTTTGGTGGATTGACAGCAACTCCTGATCGGTAGAGTGTCTCGTCGGTGTACCAATGTTGATTTGTTCTTATTGTATGAACAGAGAAGAGTAACACCAACCACACCCATCCTACTACTACACCACCACGACACCACCACCACACACCACCACTACTGCCACCAACACTACTACCACCACTACGTCTCTTGCTGTTGGTGTTCGTTCTGTTGTTGTTGTTGTGTCGTTCCCCTGACACTGTAAATAATAACACAAACAAACAGTCAATATATACTGTACACTTTAAAGTCCTACCAACTTGTACAATGTTGTACTAATGTTGTGTACATCCCTGGGTGATAGTGGTGGACCACCAGCGTACAAGGAGTGTTGGAGACCAACTGAACACAGTTCGAAAAAGTGAGTCATCGAGAAACCTCTCTCAAATTTAAGAATGGTTTGGAAAATTCACTTGTTCGAACTCTTGTTCAGTTCCTCTCCAACACACCTTGTACCCTGGTCCAGCACTATCACCCTGGTCCACTACTATCACCCATGACTGTACCACAGCCAGTCACAGTGAACCAACCAGTCTTCTGAACCACATCAGGTTCACACAACGAACCAACACATTATATTTCCAATTCCCTATAATCATTCTGATGTCCATCTGTTGTTTATAACACAAACCTTCATTGTGTTGTTTATAACACAAACCTTCATTGTGTTGTTTATAACACAAACCTTCATTATGTTGTTTATAACCCAAACCTTCATTGTGTTGTTTAGAACACAAACCTTCATTGTGTTGTTTATAACACAAACCTTCATTGTGTTGTTTATAACACAAACCTTCATTGTGTTGTTTATAACACAAACCTTCATTGTGTTGTTTATAACACAAACCTTCATTATGTGGTTCGTTGTGTGAACCTCAAGTGGTTCAGAAGACTGGTTGGTTCACTATGTCTGGCTGTGTAACACAACATTAGTCCAACACTCTAATACATTATATAACAAACAATTATTAATACTATTACACTTACAGCTTTTTACATGATTATATTGCCATTCATTTTATGTTGATTAAAATAATTGCAAAGTAAAGATTATTGATATTATTTTTGAAAAGATTTAGGGATAAAGTTTCATCACACTGATATTGAATGTATAAAGAAAATGTCAACAAAAGAGGTTATCTACTAATACATATACACACACACACACTAATAAACTCAATAATGTTGGTGAGAGAATAAGATGGAGTGAGGACCTACCTGTTGTTGTTGTTGTTGTTGTTGGGTGAGGCAGACACCTCCATAGTGCCTGTGACCCCAAGGCCACCAGTAGACAGGCACCCATGGAAGGAAGGTACAACACACGCTCTGCCACAACAAAACCAACATAAGCCGGCAGATTGGAAGCTGGCAGGAAGGGTACTACAAGCAGAGCCCAGGCAACCACCAACACCAGTAGTAAAGTAGTAGTAGTAGTAGGAGTAGGGGTTGATGTCCTTCGGGGGGACCACTGATGATTACTACTATTACTACTACTACTGCAGAAGGCCAGGCAGGAGGTGGAGGAGCCTCCAGTATCATTGGTCTGTATGTGTTGTACGTTGTTGTTATTGAGAAGGTCATGGTAGGCTGTAGGGTGGTGATAATGATGATGATGATGATTATTATTGTTGTGATGTGTGTTGTTGTTGTTATGATAGGCTGGGAACTTGGATGATGATGATAATGGTGATGATAATGATGATGACAAAACACGTGCCCGCCAACAACCCCAAGAGATCTTTACTGCCAGGGTGATGAGACAGACAAGGAGGGCGAGTGTCTCTAGATTAGCGGGGTCAGTAAAGTTAGTAACGAGGGGCACCGCTCCCTGTGACCAGTCAAAGCTGAGGGTAGCAGGCCATATCAGCAGCCTGGCGTGTACTGCCCACGAGTGTGTAATACTCAGCACACGTGTGGTCAGCTGAGGGGCGTGGGCGGCGGGGTTGTCTGCTGCAGTGAAGGAAGGCGTGTATGGCGATATTCGTACACGTAGCCACACCAGTATTAAGGCAGACAAACTCCCTGGCCACACCTCCCTTAACACACATACCAACACATTCTGTAAATAAAGTGTTATGTTGGTATTACACACACACACTCCTTTAACACACATACCAACACATTCTATAAATAAAGAGACATAGAGTGAGTTATTCTGGTTGTACACACACACACACAAAAGAATGAATAACCCACACTATTACACACACACACACACACCTAACAATCTTCCCCCCAACACCCTTGAGCCACCATGACCTTCAAACTGCCATAAATATTAGAGTTACTTGGTGTTCACAAAATACAGTCATTATTGAACTCTCATAATGTCAAGTGTCTTTAACAACAAACAGTATTTATTCTAGAGTACACATTTTTTTTTTTTTTTTTTTAGTTTAGTTTATTTGGTGTAAATGTATTTATTCCCTTCTTAGTAATAATTATGATCTTAGATTTAATGTATTGATTCCCTTCTAAAGTAATAATAATGATTTCATATATATATGTTTTGGTACTATAATAACATTCACTGTTTATAACTAACGTATAAAACCCTCTCACTCACTCACTCACTCTCTCTCTCTCTATCTATCTATCTACTTATCTCTCTCGTCCTACCTGACTATAGTACCAAGGTTGTAGAGGATTGTATTGTCCTCTAAACCAGTATTTCTGTGCTTCAAAATAGCACATTGTTTGGAGTATAGCGCTAGGTTGCCCTTTTAGTCCAAAAGCTAAAGGTATCGTTCAGGGTAACCTAAGCACTACACAGATCATTTATCCCAAAGAAATTTAAATAAGCCGCTAAACATAGAAGACAGAAATATCAGATTACACCCTCAACCTGATAAGCCCCTGGTTTCCAGCCAGGGTTAGAAATATCCTCACTTTGTCTCTGTGTGACTCGTATACACACATAGTGCTCCTCCCCTACACAACGTCTCTGTTGGCTCGAGATTCAGTGGGACACGGTAAACCAATCCCGGACGAGTTGATGCTCGTGGCATGATAATATATATCGTAGCATAGAGAATAGGGTTTAAATGAGCCAGGCGGAGTGATATTTTCCACTGGTATTATGTGTAGTTAGTTAGCTACTGTACCGTATGTAGGTACAAGGCAGTAAGATTTGAAGGCACTGACCAGCGTCCCCTTCACGGCTGTCGACTTGTCCGTAATTCTCGCTCGTATTATTACCGAAGGAATTAATCATGCCGAGAAAGATTAATTCCTTGAAATTGCATATGATATCGTGAAGTGGGAAAATCATAGGGAATTATTTAATTAGAATTGCATGTATAACTGATGTGTATATAGTATAGGATGTTAAATTAGTCAGCATAGACGTGTTGAAACATAGTGGCGCCAGTGTACTGATTGCAGACACACGCCGTTGGCTGTGTGGATGTAACGTTACCAAGCCAGCCAGCCACTTTGAATCATTTCGGTCTCACACCGCGTAGTGACAACATGTATTGCTCGTCCTTGCTCTCTTTTATCTCACCTTTGTCTCTCGTGACGAAGAGATAACCGGAAGTTGAATAGCTCGGTAAACTACCAGTATTCCCCAAAGCTTCAAGGTTATATTATTAATCAATTGTAACAGACAATTGGTTTAAAATTAAGGTAAGAGGAGAGGAGCCGTTTTTTCCAACGAGGCCAGTCGAGGCTGCCTTGGGGGTCCACCGAGAAGGTACGTGATTACGAGTGATACGCTGTGTTTTGACATTGAAAATTGCAACAGGTGTGAGGACATTCTTAAACTGAGTCTATGTAGCGATCTTGACTTTAGATTTTCCGAACTCGTTATAGTGTTAGTTTGAATTTGAATATTAATTAAAATAATTGAGTAGAAAGGTCTTGAAATAGCACCTAATAAATAATTAATCACAGTGTTAGTCTTGCTTAGTCAATGAATTAACGTAAGCTAGGTTTATCGTGAGAAAAATCGTAAGGAAAATTATACGAGCTAGCTACTATTTTCAATTTGTGTGGAAGTGTATGCGTGTGGTAATAATTTATCAATTATTTAATTAAACAATTGTTAGTGCTTCGGGCAGGTGGGGCTCGTCAGCCTGGGAGGGCAGCTCATCTAGGGGAAGGAAAACCCCGATTACAAACCCCCGCTGCCTTGTGGGATACCTGATCGCAGGAAAGGCTTCGGGAGCCAACCCCGAGGATAAATCCGGAGTGGAGCCCCGAAGGCGGCTGGACGTTGACATCAACTTCCTTCCGGCAGCTCCTGCAGCCAAGCTGGTGCCAGACGTACTGCTCTACTTTCCTCTGGGATACATCAGCAAGGCCGAGAGGGGGATTGCTGGCACTGGGCACACCAGAATCTCCATATACCTTGCCCAGGCCTGCGCCCTGGAGAGGTCACTTCAGTGCCACTGTTTACAGTATCAAAAACAACACGGGAGACAGCAGATACCAGTTATAAGTCCAGAGTAATTGACGTACGCTCAGGCGCTAGGGGTTGTCTCCGACGGTGGGAGGGACCATCGCAGTCCCACTGGTCAGCTATCGCCCGCCTCAAGCTGCGCAGCCCCCGGCCAGTAAGGTGCTGACCTGCCACAGTTTGCCTGCTTCATTGGGTGCTTGGAGCTTAGGGGAAATCTGACACTCCATTGTCTTTCGAGACAGACGGATGCCAACAAGTGCTCGACTGAAAATAATATAGTAAAGTAATTGTAAATTGATTGTTTTCTTACACCTTTACAATTCTGCTAATACTATTATAAATGCATATATAACGAAAGAACCCTACAAATAAATTTATGTTGACAGAAGTTGAGATAAAAGGGGATAGTTTAACCTCTGCTGACGATCATTGAAGCCAACACAATGAAAGTTCAAGAATAAGTCCGAGTAAGGTAAAAGGAATTTACCAATATTAATAACTACATCACTTAATAATAAACAAAAATCTTAATTTCCCGTCACAGACCAATCTATCTCGGACGTTCTCCAGACGTCAGTGAGAGTCACTGTTGGGGACCCTCAATTTTGTGGCACCGGTAGTGCCTTCAGGGCTTTTGCGGCACCATCGGCTAACACTCGAAGTAAACCGATTGGTGCCGGTCAACCCTCGAGACCGGCCATGCAAGGTATCACGCCTTCTGTCAAGGCTATAGTCAGGCTACCTTCACAGATCGGTCCCCTGGGTGCCACCACCCCCAACCCTCATAGTCACCACAGACGAGTCTGATGTGGGTTGGGAGTTTCAGTCAGCACAGGGTCACCAACAGTGCTGGGGTTGGGACGACCAACTGCACCAGTCCCACATCAACACCAGGGAGCTCTGGGTGTCCCTACAGTTTCTGGATACATTCCTGCATTTCAGAAATATGTCTATTCTCTTCAAGATGGAAAACTCCACCGCAGTGAGATGCATCAACAAACAAGGCACTTCACACTCATGCATACTCCTGGCACTCTCAGAGAGACTGCTCATTCGAGCACATTCTCGAGGGTTACACCTGGCAGCGTCATTCGTGCCAGGGGAGAACGTGTGGGAGGACTCCCTGTCTTGTTTCAGGGCATCCTTGGTGGAGTGGACTCTGAACCAGGAGTGTTCCAGTCACTGGTGGAACACTTTGGGCTGCCAGACATCGATCTGTTGTGTCCCACACCTCAGCTCAGCTGGCCAGTTACCTAACCCTACACATCTGCACAGGATCAGGGGGCCCAGACATGTTCACAGAGGATTGGAAACGGTAGACCTATCTATATGCTTCCCCCCCCCCCCCATTGACGTCCCTTCTCACAAGGGTGGTCCACCGACTCCACTCCTACCGGGGACAGGTCCTCCTAATAGTCCCCTACTGGCCAGCCCAGCCATGGCTTGCAGAGCTACAGGCCAGGTGTCCGAACCCTCTGTTTTTGGGATTGGCTTGCCTAACCATTGACACCACTTTACCATTGCTGACATCCTTGCGTCTTCACACTTGGACTCTCTCAGGAGAGTTTTAAACATGTCGGTCTCTGAACGTACTATCAACCTCATGTTTAAGTCTCTCCAGCCAGCATCGGTAAAGCAGTGCAAGTCGTGCTGGAAGGGATTCCAACATTTCCTGAAGACTCACTCTATCATGGTTATCTCTTCTGGTCCACCTTTTGACTTCCTGTCATGGCTGGCTGACATCACTAACAGGGCTCCTGCTACCGTGTCGGCTCACCAGACAGTTATCTCGGACCCGTTGTGTTTTGCCTTCGGGGTCATCATTGACCAAAGAGCAGTGGCTATGCTCATGAGAGACATACACTCATCTCAACCAAGACAATGGCAACAGGTCCCTGCCTGGTTCTTCCACAGGGTTCTTAACTACCTGTGTTTCCAAGGGATGTAACAGCTGTCACCTTTTCAGCTGTTCTATAGGTCCATCTTTCTGCTCTCCCTGGCCAGCGGTTTCTGTGCATCTCAGATTGTTGCTTTGACTAGACAACCTTCCTTCACAGTCTTCACCCCAGACATGTCTTCCCTTACTGTGTCTCCTTCTCCATCTTTCCTGGTCAAGAATGAGCAGTCAGACGACCTACTACGCCCCTTGAAAATTCCTAGCTTCGATCTTAGTGGCAACCCCCACCACTTATGTCCGGTGAACACCACTAAGGCATACATAGATGCCACCCCAGATGTCTCCTGGGATCACTTATTCTTTAATCCTCTGTTGGGGAGACCTCTGGTGGTGAGGGCTGTGTTGAAAACGTTATGCAAGATAATCTCTTTAGTGGACCCAGGCCACGATCCTAGGACCCACTCGATTCATGGACTGGTAGCATCCCTCACCTTCCTCCACACACACTCCACAGAGGAGGTGCAGGCGATGGCAGGTTGGACTTCCACTAGTTCCTTCAGATCCCGTTATCTTATGCTGGACACACAAGACGTCCCTTGTATAGTGTTAGTGACTCAGTCCAAGGCTACATGAGTCTACTGTAGCCCTCTCTCCACCTTCCTTCCCTTGTATAGTGTTAGTGACTCAGTCCAAGGCTACATGAGTCTACTGTAGCCCTCTCTCCACCTTCCTTCCCTTGTATAGTGTTAGTGACTCAGTCCAAGGCTACATGAGTCTACTGTAGCCCTCTCTCCCCCTTCCTTCCCTGAGCACCCTGACTCATACAAAAAGGCGGGGAGGGTTACTTTTGTACATATGTATATATTATATCATAATACATTGAATGTAAATAAATAGGGTTAGTAAATACGAGTTTCGTCTTCCCTACTCAGTATTAGACATCTATTTGGATCTTGTACACTATCTTTGTACCAAGGTGTAACAGTACTCCCTCTGTACACTGCTGCCATCATAGGTGGACCCATGTACAGCCTTCCTCCCAGTCTCCAGCTTGTCATTCTTCAAACAATGCACTATTTTGGGAGCATAGAATACCAAGGTTGTAGAGGATTGTATTGTCATCTAAACCAGTATTTCTGTGCTTCATAATAGCACATTGCTAAACGCCCCTCCCATCCTGCCACCAGCTGTCCTTGGTACCTTAATTAAGTGAGGATATTTCTGACCCTGGCTGGAAACCAGGGGCTTATCAGGTTGAGGGTGTAATCTGATATTTCTGTCTTCTGTATTTAGCGGCTTATTTCAATTTCTTTGGGATAAATGATCTGTGTAGTGCTTAGGTTACCCTGAACGATATCTTTAGCTTCTGGACTAATGGGGCAACCTAGCGCTATACTCCAAACAATGTGCTATTTTGGGAACATAGAAAAAACGGCTTGGTTGATTGGATTTAATTTCTACACACATTCCCACTCTCTCTCACCTTGTTGGTAGGTGTGGTAATGACAACAGCAGCTGTGTGTAGTAGTAGTGCCACGCCTAGTGCTGTCACTCCTTGTTCCTTACATGCCATACCCACGCCTGCCCCGACCACACTCAACCCCAGCCACGCCCACGACGGTACCTTCCAACCCCACACGTCCTTGTCCCCACAAACACCATCACTACAACAGAAGGAGTATATTGACGAAGGTAATGATGTGTTGTGGTGATGATACTCCTGTAGACAGACCATAGACCCATGACTACACTCACTACTACCAGAACACAACACGCCACTACCACCACGCCCTCCAGAACACCATACACCACTACTACCACCACGCCCTCTAGAACACCATACACCACTACGTCCTCCAGAACACCATACACCACCACGCCCTCCAGAACACGTCACACCACCACCACGCCCTCCAGAACACCACACACCACTACCACGTCCTCCAGAACACCACACACCAGTACTACGCCCTCCAGAACACGTCACACCACCACCACGCCCTCCAGAACACCACACACCACTACCACGCCCTCCAGAACACCACACACCACTACCACGTCCTCCAGAACACCACACACCAGTACTACGCCCTCCAGAACACGTCACACCACCACCACGCCCTCCAGAACACGTTACACCACCACCACCACACCCTCCAGAACACAACACACCACCACGACGCCCCCCAGCAGCAGCCCCCCACAAGACCCCACGCCCCCGGAGGTATCTAGTGTATGCAGTAAGGGCGAGACAGAATGCCAAGGCAGACAACAACTCAGCACGACCCACAACACCAGCTACTGCCTCTACATGTACGGGATGTATGGCAAACAGTATACCAGCACCAAGACACACCCATGTACCCACACCTATACCACGTAACACACCCACGTAGGCGGCGGTCACAGAGGCGTGTAGGATTACGTTGACGGCGTGGAAGGAGGAGGCGGTGAAGGGGGTGTGGTGTATAGAAGAGGGGGTCAGTGAAGGTAGCACTGTAGGGCTGGATGATGAAGGGGGCCACGTACCCCCTTCATTATTCTTATCAGGGTCGTCGTCAGGAGAGCTGAGGGCCCGGGCAACAACCACATTTAACCTGAAGAAGGAATGGAAAAACACACACACGTTATAATGGAATACAAACACAGCACCTGATGCAAAGAAAACCACAAAATACACATGTTTCAAGGAAACCAAACACAACTTAACTTTGACTAGAAGGAAAAGGAAAATACACATGTTTTAAAGAAACCAAACACAACTTAACGTAGAGGAGAAGGAAGAGGAAAATATACATGTTATAATGGAATACAAACACATTAGTCTGAAGAATGATAAGGGAAAAAACACTCGTTATAATGGAATAAATTAGAGTGTAGAAGGAAGAGAGTAAAATACACACGTTATAATGGAATACAAACACATTTAGTCTGTAGAAAGAGAATGATAAAATACACGTGATTTAATAAAGGTGAGAGACTCTTGTTGGTAAATAATGTGAAACCAGAGGGCAAGGTTTAAATCACACACACACACACACACACACAAAATTTATACACATACACAAACACACACACAATTAATTATATATACACAAAACTACACACACACACACACACACACATATATAAATAAAAAAAATACAGTATTTTCTTTAACTGCTGAACGAAATAAACTGACATCACGAACGAAAAGTTTTAATACACACGTGGGAAAACACACACTGGAAAAAAAAAAAATCAAAGAAATAAATATAAAAATGCATATCTTTTCAACTTGTGAGTGAAATGGATTGACACAACGAACGAAAAGTTTTATAGACACAAGGAAGAAATGTATACCAGGTTAAAAAATATATGAAAAATACAAAGCTTTTCAACTTCTGACTGAAATATAATGACACAATGAACGAACAACTTAATAGACACGAAAAAATATATACGACGTTTGAAAGAAATATATATTAATTAAAGAAACTTTCTAACATCTGAACGAAATATAATGACAAAATGAACGAAAAATACACAATTGAAAATTAACACGCTTTAGAAAAAAAAATAAAAATAATAATAATAATCTGTTCAACTGTTAAGGAGAAATTAATTCAGTAGCCTTCCAATTTACCAACAAGAGAATCTCACCTTAATTAATGAACCCTGTGTGTGTGTGTGTGTGTGTGTGTGTTAAGGAACCCTGTGTGTGTGTATGTGTGTGTGTTAAGGAACCCTGTGTGTGTGTGTGTGTGTGTGTGTAGTCAGAAAATTGGAGGTAAATGAGTCCTTCAAATATTGCCACCAAACACACACAAACACACCTATATAGTAAGAGTTTGTTTGGTGGTATAGTCAGGAGGAATTAGAAGCCTCCAATTCTTATACACAATCACAGGGTCCTTAAGTGAAAATATACAATGAAAAAAGAAACAAAGAAAGATTTAATTAAATGGAATAATTAACGTAGTACATATTGTGTACATTGGAGTACATTGATTACTCCAAAGTATGTCAGGAAACACAACCAGAGAGAGAGAGAGAGAGAGAGAGAGAGAGAGAGAGAGAGAGAGAGAGAGAGAGAGAGAGAGAGAGAGAGAGAGAGAGAGAGAGAGAGAGAGAGAGAGGAGGAGGAGAAGAAGGAGGAGGAGGAGGAGGAGGAGGTGTGGGGTTGTGGGGTGGGTTGAGGGTGGTGGTAGGGGGGGGGTGAGTTGATAAGATATGCATTAAAATCGTGAAGTTGGTCATTCTTTGTATGTTATGTGAAGAGGAAAAGAGAAACAGGAGGAGGAGAAGAAGGGGAGGAGAAGGAGAGGAGAAGAAGGGGAGGAGAAGGAGAGGAGAAAAAGAAGGAAGAGAAAGGAGAGGAGGAGAAAGGGGACTAAGAGGAGGGGGATAAAGAGGGGAAGGAGGATGGGAAGAGAAAGGGGGGATAAGAAAGAAGAGGGGGAGGAAGAAGGGGAAGGAGGAAGGGGAAGGAGGAAGGGAGGGGGAGGAAGAGGAGGGGGAGGAATGGAGGAGTGGGGTGCATATGAGGAGGGGGAAGGAGGAAGGGAGGGGGAGGAAGGGAGGAGGGGGAGGAAGAGGGGGAGAGAAGGGAGGAGTGGGGATAAGAGGAGGTTAAAGAGAAAATAAGAAAGGAAAAAGAGAGATGAAATTACACTGATTGATCGACAGCAACACACACACACACACACACACACACACACACACACACACACAGAGGGAGGGAGAGAGAGGTAGGTACACACACACAGAGGGAGGGGAGAGAGAGGTAGGTACACACACACAGAGGGAGGGGGAGAGGTAGGTACACACACACACACACACACACACACACACACACACACACACACAGAGTCAGGTTGAAATCCTGGAGTGTAGAGATGATGAAAACCAAATTAACTCAGTGAATATTTTACCAAAAGGAATAAGTGAGTTGAAATTGAAGCCAAACACAGAATGTATATAGCTACCACTTTATATATATCCTTTATATTATAATTATATACTATATTTATATACTTTACTATACTATACTTTACTATTCTTTACTATTTCTTTATATATACTTTACTATATTTAAATATACTTTACTCCTTCACCTCTCCCCCTTCCCTCCTCCTTCTCCTTTTCTCCACCTCCTTTCATCCTCCTTCCCTCCACCCACTCCCTTCCACCTTCTACCTTTCTCCCTCCTCACCACCCTTCCCCTCCCCCCCCCTTCCCCAGCCTTATGTATCCCCCCCATCTCCCCCCCCCTTCCCCAGCCTTATATAACCAAGGGTGTAATTGAACTTTGTGTCAAAATGTTCATCCCAAGTTCACAGTTTGGACAAAAATAATGTTTATTTACACAACAACTTTTAACACAATGAGATGATAATATTTTGTTGTCTTCAGTCTTATCCTGCTTTTGTTGTTATATTATTATTATTATTATTATTATTGTTACAAAGGAATACAAAGGTGGTTTATTATTATAAAGGAATACAAAGGAAATACAAGTAATAATAGACTTATAATAACCTTTTATAATGTGACCTGTTTACTTACACCTAAACTATATTACTGTACGTGTTGAAGGAAAGGATAGTAAAGAACAAGGCTCCTTCCACACCCACCACTACCACCGGATATATTTAACTAGACTAATGTAGACTACGTGTTGAAGGAAAGGATAGATAAAGAACAAGGCTCCTTCCACACCCACCACTACCACCGGATACGCCACTGGGAAAAAGATAACAATGGAACCTTATTTGTTTCTATCAATGTTCATTGGTTACTGTAGTGAAGAAAGTATGAAGGAAAGAAGTAGGAAAGGAAAGGGAGAGAAGAAAGGAGGAAAGGAGGGAGAGAAGAAAGGAGGAAAGGAGGGAGAAGAGAAAGCAAGGAGAGAAGAAAGGAAGGAAGGAAGGAAAGTAGAAAGAATTTTATTTTATTTTATTGAATCTTGTGAGAGAGAGGTTAATATTCTTAGTCCAACTCTAATTAATTATACATTGGCAAAGCGTATAGACTTAATGTGATTAATTTATTAAAAGATATTCAATTCAATTCTCTTCATCTATCTTAATCTCTGCCTCTCTCTCTCTCTCTCTCTCTCTCTCTCTCTCTCTCTCTCTCTCTCTCTCTGTGTGTGTGTGTGTGGTGCTGTGTGTGTGTGTCAGTCTGCTTGTCTGGCTGTATGTTTGTATCTGTTTGCTTCTCTCTCTCTCTCTCTCTCTCTCTCTCTCTCTCTCTCTCTCTCTCAGCACGAGATTGGAAACTAATATAATATGTATCTTGCAAAACGAATTCCTCCCCCCCCCCTGGGGTGGGATCTCCCTCTCCTAACCCCCTCCATCTACCCCTCCTAACCCCCTACATCTACCCCCCCCCCCCCTTAACGTGGCCTGTAGGCATTTGCTTTGCCAGTGTGTGTGTGTGTGTGTGTGTGTGTGTGTGTGTGTGTGTGTGTGTGTTTAGAATATCATGTAACGTGTGTGTGTGTATAGTATATTATGTAACGTGTGTGTGTTTAGTTTATGTAACTTGTGTGTGTGTAGAATATTATGTAACATGTGTGTGTGTAGATTATTAAGCAATGTGTGTGTGTGTGTGTGTGTGTATATAATCACTAATATGTGTGTATATAAAACCTGTAGAATAGGTGTGTAAAACGTGTATATAACAATGTATATTGTATGTATATTAACGTTATAATATACATATAATACAATGATAATAACACCTATTTTGTTGGTAAGTAGGCAGGTGTAATGACTAATTAATCTCTCTCTCTCTCTCTCTCTCTCTCTCTCTCTCTCTCTCTCTCTCTCTCTCTCTGTTTACTCTATGTTCAATAATGTGTGTGTGTGCGTGTGTTTCTGTATGTATGTGTGTGTGTGTGTGTGTGTGTGTGTGTGTGTGTGTGTGTCCTGTGTGCATGTAGAGACATGTGTGTGTGTGTGTGTGACCCGTGTATGTATAGATATGTATGTGTATGCATAGATGTGTGTGTGTGTATGTATGTATAGAGATGTGTGTGTATTTGACCCGTGTATGTATAGAGGTGTGTATGTAGAGATATGTGTGGGTATGCATATATGTGTGTGTGTATGTATGTATAGAGGTGTGTGTGTGTGTGTGTGTGTGTGTAATATTGGGGAGAATCCGAACCAATGAAAATAAATGAGTGTAAAATTACCCTTAGTTCTAGAGTTCCAGCCCCTAATGTAATGAAACCAAGGGGGGGGGGCAGGGGGTTGTGGGAAGGGGGATCATGGGGGGGGGGTTCAGGGGGGGAGGTTCTTGGAGGTTGTGGGGAGGGGGGATCTGCGGGGAGGGTCAGAAGTCGAGGGAAGGGGTCGTTTGGGGGGTTTGGGGGGACTGTGGGGGGGGGTTGTAGAGGGGGAGGGGGACTGTGGTTTTGGTGGGGGGTTTGAAAGGGGGGGTGTTATGGTGGGGAGGGGGTGTTATGGGGGGAAGGGGGAGAGGAAGGGTGTGGCTGTACAGTCACACAAATATAAATCAAAATATACACCACCTTTGGAGAGAGAGAGAGAGAGAGAGAGAGAGAGAGAGAGAGAGAGAGAGAGAGAGAGAGAGAATATCAATGTGAGAATGAGACATATATAGAAAGGCTAAATATATAATTATACACATATTACATACATAGATTACATACACATACATACAGTACATACATACATAGGTTACATATACACATACATACTGTACATACATATATATACATACAGACTTATACACATAGATACATACATCTACACATACATACATACATACATTAGTTTATACCTTCCCACACTTTCATTACCTTTTCTCTCTATTATTTCGTTTCCTTTCATTATTCCCATCTTCTCTGTTAATTGTTTCTCTTCCTCCTTCCCTTCTTTCATTTTACCCTTCCCTATACATCATTCTCTTCTCCTCCTCCTCCTCTTCCCATTTTTATTCTCTATTTTCCATTGTTTCCTGTTCTCTCATTATGCTTTCTCTATTATTATTATTATTATTATTATATTATTATTATTAATATTATTATTATTATTATCGGTATTACCATTATTATTATTACTATTATTTTCATTATTATTAATATTATTATTATTATTATTATCGGTATTACCATTATTATTATTACTATTATTTTCATTATTATTATTATTATTATTATTATTATTATTATAACCGGCATTATTATTATTATTTACATTATTATTATTATTTATTATTATTATTATTATTATTATTATTATTATCATTATTATTATCATTAATATTTCCTTCTCTTCCTCCTCCCATTTTTATTCTCTTTTCTCCATTGTTTCCATTTCTCTTATTATGTTTTCTTTATTATTATTTCATCTTCTTCCATCTACCTTCCCTTCCTTCCTCTTCTCTCCCTTCTATTATTCCCTATTCTTTATTACATCCACTCCTACTTCTATATTTATCATCTCCTTCCACTTTCTCTTCCTTCTCTCTAATTATTATCCCTTCCTTTCAACTCCTTCCCTCCTCCTCTCTCCCTTCTTCTTCCCTTCAATTATCCTCTATTCGTTATGTTCCGTCCACTCCTCCTCCTATATTTATCCTCTTCTTCCCTCCTCCTCTTATTCTCCTTTCTGTCTCTAATTATCATTTCCCCTCTTCCCTCCCTTCCATTATTCCCTATTATTTATGTTCCATCCACTTCTGTTCCTATGTTTATCCTCTTCTTCCCTCATTCCCTCTTTCCTCTTCTCCTTCCCTTCTCTAATTATCTCTCTTCCCTACCTCTCATTTCCTCTCCTTCCCTCCCTTCCATTATTCCCTATTCTTTATGATTCATCTACTCCTGTTCCTATGTTTATCCTCTTCTCCTGCTCTTCCTTCCCCTCTTTAATTATCCCTTCCCTTCCCTTCTCCTTCTCTTTCCTTTTCGTTGGTGCAGATTGTAATTGTCATGAGTTGATACTCGTGATATAATGATAATAATATCATAACATAGAGAATAGGGTTGGATTGAACCAGACAGAGTGATATTATCCAATGGTATTATGTGTATTTAGTTAGGTGTACTGTATGTAGGTACAAGGCAGTAACATTATGTAGGTACAAGGCAGTAACATTATGTAGGTACAAGGCAGTAACATTATGTAGGTACAAGGCAGTAACATTATGTAGGTACAAGGCAGTAACATTATGTAGGTACAAGGCAGTAACATTATGTAGGTACAAGGCAGTAACATTATGTAGGTACAAGGCAGTAACATTATGTAGGTACAAGGCAGTAACATTATGTAGGTACAAGGCAGTAACATTATGTAGGTACAAGGCAGTAACATTATGAAGGTACAAGGCAGTAACATTATGTAGGTACAAGGCAGTAACATTATGTAGGTACAAGGCAGTAACATTATGTAGGTACAAGGCAGTAACATTATGTAGGTACAAGGCAGTAACATTATGTAGGTACAAGGCAGTAACATTATGTAGGTACAAGGCAGTAACATTATGTAGGTACAAGGCAGTAACATTATGTAGGTACAAGGCAGTAACATTATGAAGGTACAAGGCAGTAACATTATGTAGGTACAAGGCAGTAACATTATGTAGGTACAAGGCAGTAACATTATGTAGGTACAAGGCAGTAACATTATGTAGGTACAAGGCAGTAACATTATGTAGGTACAAGGCAGTAACATTATGTAGGTACAAGGCAGTAACATTATGTAGGTACAAGGCAGTAACATTATGTAGGTACAAGGCAGTAACATTATGTAGGTACAAGGCAGTAACATTATGTAGGTACAAGGCAGTAACATTATGTAGGTACAAGGCAGTAACATTATGTAGGTACAAGGCAGTAACATTATGTAGGTACAAGGCAGTAACATTATGTAGGTACAAGGCAGTAACATTATGTAGGTACAAGGCAGTAACATTATGTAGGTACAAGGCAGTAACATTATGTAGGTACAAGGCAGTAACATTATGTAGGTACAAGGCAGTAACATTATGTAGGTACAAGGCAGTAACATTATGTAGGTACAAGGCAGTAACATTATGTAGGTACAAGGCAGTAACATTATGTGTATTTAGTTAGCTGTACTGTATGTAGGTACAAGGCAATGACCAGAAATTAATCGTACCAAAGACAGCTTCATTGTGTGTTTGTATATGATATCGTGAAGTGGGAAAATCATAGGGAATTATTTATACGTCGTTAATTAGAATTGCATGTATAACTGATGTGTATATAATAGTATAGGATGTTAAGTTAGTCAACATAAGTGTACATTCGAACCAATGTGTATGTCACCAGTACACCACTCACAGACACACACCGTTGTCTGTGGTTATGTTACCAAGCCACCCAGCCACTTGGAATCAGTTCGGTCTACACCACGAGTGATAACACACGTATTGCTCGTCCTTGCTCTCTCTTATCTCACCTTTGTCTCGTAACGAAGAGATAACCGGAAGTTGAATAGCTCAGTAAACTACCAGTATTCCCCAAAGCTTCATGGTTATATTATTAATCAATTGTAACAGACAATTGGTTGGTAAATAAGGTAAGAAGGGAAGCCGGTCTCGGTCGTGAACCCGGTAGAAGGATTGCTTTAAGTGTCTACATCGTACCTAAGGTAAGAATTACGAGTGATACTGTATGTATTGACATTGAAAATTACAACAGGTGTGAGGACATTCTTTAACTGAGTCTATGTAACAATCTTGGTATTAGATTTTCCGAACTCGTCAGTGTTAGTTTAAAAATTGAATATTAATTAAAGTAATTGAGTAGGAAGGCCTTAAAATAGCACCTAATAAATAATTAATCACAGTGTTAGTCTTGCTTAGTTGATGAATTAACATAAGCTGGTTTATCGTGAGAAAATCATAAGTAAAAACATTACGAGAACATAGGAGACATTACGAGAACATACGAGACATTACGAGACCGTTGAAGAAAACAAGTACCATAATTATTGATTTATTGTGATATATTAACTGCTACTATATATTACCTGTTACTATATATTACCTGATACTATATATTACCTGATACTATATATTACCTGATACTATATATTAGCTGTTACTATATATTAGCTGATACTATATATTACCTGATACTATATATTACCTGATACTATATATTACCTGATACTATATATTACCTGATACTATATATTAGCTGTTACTATATATTAGCTGATACTATATATTACCTGATACTATATATTACCTGATACTATATATTACCTGATACTATATATTACCTGATACTATATATTACCTGATACTATATATTACCTGATACTATTTTCAATTCGTGTGGAAGTGTATGCATGTGGTAATTAATTTATTAATTGTTTAATTTATTAATTGTTGGTGCTCGACTGAAATTAATAAATATAGTAAAGTAATTGTAAATTGGTTGTTTTTGTACACCTTTACAATTCTGTTAATACTATTATAAATGTATATATAACGAAAAGAACCCTACAAATAAATATATGTTGATAGAAGTTGGAATAAAAGGGGATAGTTTAACCTCTGCTGACGATTGTTGAAGCCAACACAACCAATGTACAAAAATAAGTCCGGGAGAAGGTAAGAATTAACAGTAATTATTTTTACATCACTTAATAATAAACAAACATCTTAATTTCCCGTCGCAGTAATTACCAAACTCAAATCAATTACCTGACATATATTCTTATCAGTTAAACATGAAGACTGATCAGGGTAACACACACACACACACACACCTGAATGAGTGTAGTAATAGGTCTCTCTATACACACATACAGTACACACCTGAATGAGAGTGTAGTAATAGGTCTACACACACACACACACACATACCTGAATGAGAGTGTAGTAACAGGTCTACACACACACACACACACACACACCTGAATGAGAGTGTAGTAACAGGTCTACACACACATACAGTACACACACATACCTGAATGAGTGTAGTAATAGGTCTCTACACACACACACACACACACACACACACACACACACACACACACACACACACACACACACATACCTGAATGAGAGTGTAGTAACAGGTCTACACACACACACACACACACATACCTGAATGAGAGTGTAGTAACAGGTCTACACACACACACACATACCTGAATGAGAGTGTAGTAACAGGTCTCCACACACACATACATTACATACCTGAATGAGAGTGTAGTAACAGGTCTACACACACACACACACACACACACACATACCTGAATGAGAGTGTAGTAACAGGTCTACACACACACACACACACACACACACATACATTACATACCTGAATGAGAGTGTAGTAAGAGGTCGCCATGAGCCGTGTGATCCTGTACGTGATAATGGTGAGCCCCAGAAGTCATGAGTCCAAACCTCACACCAACACCTACATCCAACCACGTCAATATTACCCAACACAGCACGACTGTAACGAAAAGAAAACAATATGGTTAGGTTAGGTTAGGTTATATTAGGCTAGGTTACTACCCCACACCTCACACCAACACCTACATCCAACCACGTCAATATTACCCAACACAGCACCACTGGAACGAAAAGAAAACAATATGGTTAGGTTAGGTTAGGTTATATTAGGCTAGGTTACTACCCCACACCAACACCTACATCCAACCACATCAATATTACCCAACACAGCACGACTGGAAAGGAAAGAGAGAAAATAGGTTAGTTTGGTTAGGTTAGATTTGGTTGAGTTAGGTTAGGTTAGGTTAAGTTTGGTTTGGTTTGGTTAGGTTTGGTTTGGTTTGGTTTGGTTACGTTAGATCAGTTTAGGGATTAGAAGGTTGGGTTAGGATAGGTCAGGTTTGGTTAGGTTAGTTGGAATAGGATTAGTTTAAGGTCTGGAAGGGGAAGGAATTACATGGATGTTGGATAGAAATTACTTTGACGTCTGGAAAGCAAATGAGAATGTAAATAGATTAGCTTTGGTTAGGTTGAGTTTAGGTTATGGTCTGGAAGGAAGGCTGGAAGAAAGGTTGGAAGGAAAATGGAAATGGATTAGTTGATGGTTTTGTAGGGAAGGGAAGAAGAGGAGATGGAGAGGGAACAGTGAGGGGGGCTGGAAGGAAAGGAAAACATGGATAGAGGTTACTGGAAGAACTGGAAGGATGACTGGAAGGGAAGAGGAAATGGAGTGGCATTAGTCTGGAAGGTCTGGAAGGCTGGCTGGAAGGTCTGGAAGGGTGGCTGGAAGGGGAGATAAAATGTAAATACTTTATCCTGGGTTTGTAAGGGTAAGGAAAATGGATTGGAATTAGTTTAAGGATTGGTAAAGGAATTAGTTTGTGTTTCTGGAAGGACATCTGGAAGGCAAAGGAATTAGTTTGTGTTTCTGGAAGGACATCTGGAAGGTAAAGGAATTAGTTTGTGTTTCTGGAAGGACATCTGGAAGGGAAAGGAATTAGTTTGTGTTTCTGGAAGGACATCTGGAAGGCAAAGGAAAATTAATGTATAGTGATTTATTTAAGGTGATATAATTATATATAGCACATTGTTTTGGGTGGTAAATCTGGAGCAAATGATTCCTCCAAACTAGTCCAGACAACAGCATACCATTATTTTTCTTCATCTGGGTCTGTTTCCTGACATACATTGGAGGAATCAAGGTGCTCCAATCTATCCAAAGTATATAAGGGGATGGTATACTTTTGTTACACTGGAGTGCCGCGGCAGTGACAACTTTTTTATAGCAAAAGATTAGCTGATTTTAAATTTAATTTTGAGTGTTCAAGAACTATTACTATTTAACTATTCATTATTAAACATAAGGAAATACGTTTGAGTATCTTTGAACAAGAATAACTGTGAAATACCCAGAAAAAATAGCACTGGGTGAAAGAACGTCATTCCTACTTCCCTGCCCATTAGACACTGAGGGTGACGGTCACTGATGGAGGTATATAAAGACTCGCGTCACACCTGACTCACCAGTCAGACCTACCAACTTTACATCATACTGTTAAAAGGATGGTAATGAAACTTTTTTGCCAACTGTACAGTGGGTGTCAAAAGTCATTGTTACCAATACATCTGTTAAGGTAATAATTAAGGAAGTAAGCAAAACGAAGGAAAATCACATCAAGGACACTTTATTATGCAAAGATAGAAAAATAAGAAAATAAATCACATAAAACAAAGGAAAAATTACTGCAAAGAGAAAAATGTACACTGCAAATGTACACTGCAAAGAGAAATGTACACTGCAAAGAGAAAAATGTACACTGCAAATGTACACTGCAAAGAGAGAAATGTACAGTACACTGCAATGAGAAAAATATACAGTACACTGCAAAGAGAAAAATGTACACTGCAAATGTACACTGCAAAGAGAGAAATGTACAGTACACTGCAAATGTACACTGCAAAGAGAGAAATGTACAGTACACTGCAAAGAGAAAAATGTACACTGCAAATGTACACTGCAAAGAGAGAAATGTACAGTACACTGCAAATGTACACTGCAAAGATAAAAATGTACACTGCATCCACATTGAAATGAAGACCAAATGTGTATGAGACAAGAAAGAGTCAATAAATGGGGAGGGATGGAAGACGAAAAGGAAAGTGGAAAGAAAATATTTGGTGTGAAGAAAAACAAAATACAAATTCAGATGTCAAGAGTGGAAAGGAAAGAATAAACCCAGGGAATAGAGAGAGAGAGAGAGAGAGAGAGAGAGAGAGAGAGAGAGAGAGAGAGGATGAAAAAGATATGAGAGACACAGAAGTCAAGAAAAGAAGGAAAGAACGAAAGAGTAACAAAGGAACCAAAGAAAGAAAACAATATTATATGGAACTCTGTCATGTAGTAAAATAATTATTAGGAGATAAATGTGTCCTTCAAATATTACCACGACACACACACACACACACACACACACACACACACACACACCTATATGGAAGGAGCTTGTTTCGTGCATAGTTAGGAGGAATCAGAAGCCTCCAAACACACACACACACACACACACCTATATGGAAGGAGCTTGTTTCGTGGCATAGTTAGGAGGAATCAGAAGGCTCCAAACACACACACACACACACACACACACCAACACACCTATATGGAAGGAACTTGTTTGTTTCGTGGCATAGTTAGGAGGAATCAGAAGGCTCCAAACAAACACACACACACACACACACACACACACACACCTATATGGAAGGAGCTTGTTTGTTTCGTGGCATAGTCAGGAGGAATCAGAAGGCTCCAAACACACTCACACACACACCTACACACACAC
>JAWQEG010001962.1:35000-37152 GCA_033782935.1 Petrolisthes cinctipes
TGGTCTACTATGTCCTTGATAATACACACACACACACACACACACGGTAAACTCACATTACATAAACACACATACACACCAGCAGTGGATTACAGCTGTGTAAACAAACACTGGTCCACTATGACACACACACACACACAGTACGAGTATAAAACACACACACATTAGTAATTACAAATACACACACACATATATATATATAAACACACACTATTACAAAAACATACACTGACAAACACACAGGTGCATCAAACACTAATAAAACACATATATACACAACTGTGTAAACACACACGGGTCCATTGACAATACACACATACACACACACACACATATACTGTACATACATACACACACACATACTGTACATACATACATACATACACATACTGTACATACATACACACACTGTATATATATACACATACTGTACACACACACATACATACACATACTGTACACACATACATACATACACATACTGTACACACATACATACATACACATACTGTACACACATACATATACATATACACACTGTACAGGGACCAGTTCCCCCTCACATACAATGCCAACCAATACTCTGAAAGACAAACACGTAATGGTTCCTCCCCTGTATACACACACACACAGACACACAGACAGACAGACAGACATCAGCACGCACGTGTGTGTATATATATATATATATATATATATGTATGTGTATATATATATATATATATATATATATATATATATATATATATATATATATATATATATATATATATATATATATATATATATATATATATATATATATATATATATATAATATGACATAATAATTACAGTAAAAAATTAATGAGTAAAGAGACAATGACAGTAACAAAATTCCAAGATAATAATAATAATAATAATAATAATAATAATAATAATAATCTTAATTGTATTTTCATTTATTTATTTATATAATTACTTATTGTCAAACGTAAATACATTATTAATCTTGGAATCTATACATCTATCAATTTATCTATTTATCTATCTATCTATCTGATTAATGAAGTGAATGAGTGAATGAATGAATGATTTATGAAGTGAGTGAATGAGTGAGTGAATGAATGAGTGAGTGAGTGAATAATGAGGTGAGTGAATGAATGAGTGAATATTGAAGTGAGTGAGTGAGTAAGTAAATGTATCAGTGAATGAGTGAATAATGAGGTGAGTGAATAATGAGATGAGTGAATAATGAGGTGAGTGAATAATGAGGTGAGTGAGTGATGAGGTGAGTGAGTGAGTAATGTCAAGGAACTCCACTTTCCTTCCTCTCTCCTCTCACTTATTACATTCCTTAACCCTCCCCCACCCCTTCCTCTCTCTCTCTCTCTCTCTCTCTTTTATTGCTCTTCCTCTTCTTATTCCTCCTTCTTCCCTACCCTTATTCCTCTTTCTCCCCATCCTTCCCTTTATTCCTCTTCCTTATCTTCCTTCCCTTTCTTTCTTCCTTTCATTCCCTTTCTTTCTTTCCTTCTCTTCCTTCCTTTCCTTTCCTTTATTCCCAATCTGCCTCTCATATTTTCCTTTCCTTTAATTCCTTTTATTCTCTTCCTTCCTTTTATTCTTCTTTCCTTCCTTCTCTTCTCTTCTTTTTCCTTCTCTCCTCTCCTTACTTTCCTTCCCTTCCTTTATTCCTCTTCCTTCTCTTCCCTTCCCTTTCTTTCCTTCCCTTCCTCTCCTTACTTTTCCTTCTCTTTATTCCTCCTCATTCCCTTCCCTTTAATTCTCCTTTTTCCTTCCCTTTATTCCTCTTCCTTCCCTTCCCTTTATTCCTCTTCCTTCCCTTCCCTTTATTCCTCTTCCTTCCCTTCTCTTTCTTTCCTTCATTTTATTCCTCCTTCTTCCCTTCCCTTATTCCTCTTCCTCCTCTTCCTTTCCTTTATTCCCAATCTGCCTCTCATATTTTCCTTCCCTTTCCTTCCTTTCCTATCTCTTTCCTTCCTTCCCATTCTTTTCCTTCCTTCCAGTTCTCAATTATTGTTTTCACATTTTATCCCAAACTCTCCTCCATTTTCTCTCTTCTCTCTCTACTCCTCTTCCCTCCTTCGGACATTTTCCTCCCTATCTCCTTCCTTCCTTTACTTGACCTCCTTTATCATTATCCTTCCTT
>JAWQEG010001963.1:0-118049 GCA_033782935.1 Petrolisthes cinctipes
ATCTTCACTGACCCCCCCCCTCCGCCCCCCCCCACAGTACCAGCCCCGTCGTCGCAAGCCCCCCAAGACACTCTCGACCGTGATGGAAGCAGAGGCGGGGGCGTCAGCGATACCATACCGTGTACAGAGGTGAGGAAGGTGGTGAAGGAGGTGGTGAAGGAGGAGGAAGAGAAGGTAATGAGGAAAAGGAGATGGTGGTGAGGAAGGTGGTGAAGGAGAAGGTGGTGAGGGAGGAGAAAGAGAAGGTGGTGAGGGAGGAGAAAGAGAAGGTGGTGAGGGAGGAGAAAGAGATAGTGGTGAGGGAGGTAGTGATGGAAATAATGTGGTGAGGGAGAAGAAAGAGAAGGTAATGAGGAAAAAGAGATGGTGGTGAGGGAGGAGAAAAAGTTGGTGGTGAGGGAGGAGAAAGAGATAGTGGTGAAGGAGGTGGTGATGGAAATAATGTGGTGAGGGATTAGGAGGAGGGGGAGGAGTAGATAGTGGAGGAGAAAGAGATGGTGGTAAGGGAGGTGGTGCATGGAGGGGAAAGGGGTGAGGGAGGAGGAGGAGGAGGAGAATTTGGTGAGGGAGGAGAAAGGGAAGGTGGTGAGGGAGGTGGTGAGGGAAAGAATGTGATGGTGAGAGAAAAAGAGAAGGTGATGATATATACTTGTTTAACTTAATTTGTTTTTGTTTTGAAATTTGACTTATAATATCCTTGTACTTTATTCATTTATATATTTTATTGTTTTATTTATTTTATTATTGATTATCTCATACAGTGGTTTGATGGGTGGGGGTGGAGGGTACTGTGGGATGGGGATGAGTATGGCCCTCCCTCACCCCCACACCCACGCCCACACCCACTCCGCACCGCCCACGCCGCCAAAACACCACAGCATCAACTCACAGCAAGGTCAGTACGCGAGTTTTTTTTTTTTTTTTAAGATGTATATTATAATAATTAAAATTAATCATAGTAAAGCTGCCTTAAACTGTCTGCTGTTCCACTTTTCCCGAAAAGTTCTTTATTTGCTTGTTCGTTCCTATAAATATATAAGAAAATGTGTAAGATATGTGTAAAACTGATGTGTAAAAGAGTATGTATAAGATATGTGTGTAAAAGAGTAATTATAAGATATGTGTGTAAAAGAGTATTTATAAGATATGTGTGTAAAAGAGTATTTATAAGATATGTTTGTAAAAGAGTATGTATAAGATATGTGTAAAATATGCATGTGTAACAAATATGTAAACAATCTGTAAAAGATGGAAGTGTTGCATGATATTTTAATTATGTAAACAGTGTGTGTAAGTAAGTGTTGGTGTTGTTTTCAGGGAGCCATGTGTGGGAGTGGTGTAGGGGGCAGTAGCAGTGGTGGTGGTGGTGGTGAGGGTAGTAGTAGTAGTGGTGGTAGTAGTAGGAGTGACTGTAGCTTCATCAAGAGTGGTGTTGCCTCCTCTACCTACCCACGTGGACCCACACACTGCCCACACACACCCACACTTCCCAGCCCTCGACCCCACTAAGACACAACTCTTCAGGTCGGTTACTTACACATTAATTAAGTTCCAAATCACTATGAATGAGAAAAATCCACCTGAACTTAATGTCAATATGAAAAGATTATCGCCAGAACGATGAAGTGTTAAGGGGGTGCGGGAATAGGGGGACAGGCTTGGGGGGGGGTTAGGGGGGTGCGGGTGTAGGGGACAGATTTAGGGGTGCAGGAGTAGGGGGACAGGCTTGGGGGGGGGGGGGTTATGGGGGTGCGGGAATAGGGGACAGGCTTTCTACCCACCCCAAGCCTGTCCCCTATTCCCGCACCCCCCAAACCCCCCCCCCCAGCCTGTCCCCTAATCCCGCACCCCCTTAAGTGACCCTGTGATGTAGTTAGAAAATTGGAGGTTAGCGAGTCCTTCAAATATTGCCACGAAACACACACACCTAGATGGAAGGAGCTTGTTTTGTGTGGTATGGTTTGGAGGAATCAGAAGCCTCCAATTTTCATACATGATCACAGGGTCCTTAAGTGAAGTTTGTTGAATATTTTAACTTCATTCAAGCAACTATAATACCATACCGTAGTAAAGATCTTATCCATATTATTGCCGAGTTTGTATTGTGTTAGTCAAACCACTATAGTTAGTAAACGGACTGATCTATTTCACCCAGTTAGTTTTGTGTTCCCGTCAAGTGTTTTTTTTTTTTCTGAGTGTGTGTATTGTGTTCCAGTCATTTTTTTTCCTGGGTGTGTATTATGTTCTAGTAATTTTTTTTTTTCTGAGTTGCTATTGTGTTCCAGTATTTTTTTTCTTCCTGGGTGTGTATTGTGTCAGTCATTTTTTTTTCTGAGTTGCTATTGTGTTCCAGTCATGTTTTTTCCTGGTGTGTATTTTGTCCAAGCCTTTTATTGAGTGTATATTGTGTTTCAGTCAAGCTACGAGTGGCAGCAACAACACGAGTCAATTTATGAGTGATTCAGTGAGTGCCGGAGCCAGGATGGAGGCAGCTATGGCATTACAGGCAGCCAGGGGTAACTTTCCCTCCACTGCCGCCGCCGCCGCCGCTGCCGTCGCCTTCTCTCCCTCCTCCTCCGCCTCGTCCACCTCTTCAGCGGGCGCCTCCACGTCTTCCTCCGCCTCCTCCTTCTTCAGGGATGAGTCAGCTAACATGGCCACGAGTCTTATGAGGCCCACACTTGGCCAGGAGTTTTTCCAGGTGACGTACGTGTGTGTGTGTGTGTGTGTGTGTGTGTGTGTGTGTGTGTGTGTGTGTGTGTGTGTGTGTGTGTGTGTGTGTGTGTGTGTTATGAGCGCCACAATTGGCCATGAGGTTTGCACTATACTGTAAACACTATAAAATGATGGAATAAAACTCAATAAAATAATGATTGATCCCTTTCTCGGTGTGTGTGTGTGTGTGTACGAATGAAATAACACAAGCATATTTGCAGGGACACATGCTGGCTGGGTCAAGTCACACACAAGGCACCATGAACCTACAACAAGCCCAGCCCTTCTATCACCATCACCCCCATCACCACTACGGCACCCAAGGACTACACCCCTACTACATGCCACCAAGATAATAACACACACACACACACACACACACACACCTTTATTCTCATTACACACACACACACACACACAGACGCATGCCTTACCTTTATCTTCATTACACACACACACACCATACTTTTATCTTCATTACACATACACACGCACACATTTATCCACATAAGTTCCAAGTCGGTAATTGTAGGGTGTATAAATAATTATTGTTGTTGTCTCTTTTTTTTCAAGTTTCACATTGTTTTTGTTTTTTTAAGTCGTATTCACTTTCAACGGTGCACAAAAATTCGTTCGTTTCCTCATGCAATCAGCCACGATAATTATGACTGAATTCTCTATGTTTGGAACGACAAAGCACATGCAGTTCACCATCTATCATCTGTAATTTTGTTCAGTTGTTCGGACCACATACACTTGCTTCAGTTATATTGTGACTTGCTTAAGGTACCACCAACTTTTATCCTGTACACCATAATTATTATATACATTACATTTCTCTCCTTTCCTCTTGTGGTTTCTCCATTGTAAGTCGTTATCGTGTACGAGGTCATAAGTTTATACTCAGTTGTATACGTGTATATATTCTTTCATATCTCTCTCTCTCTCTCTCTCTCTCTCTCTCTCTCTCTCTCTCTCTCTCTCTCTCTCTCTCTCTCTCTCTCTCTCTCTCTCTCTCTCTCTCTTATAGGGTGGTTGCTGTTAAATTATTATGAGTTTTTGTTTTTGTTCCCTCCGACTCTTGACTGGACATAAGCTTCAAGCCCATAATGAACTCCTGGTTTCTGTTCTCCCGCGAGCAAGATTATTAATTACCCCCCACAAAAGGAGAAGAAAAAAAAAATCATACAAAGTCATTTCACCGAGCTTCAATTCCCACCAAAACATATACAATTTTTTTTTTTTTTTCATTGAATAATACATAAACCCGTTCAATTGTATACCCATTAACCTTCCCTTTGACACGAGCACCTGAACACACCAGTATAATCACGTGTTATTCTCGTCTGTGTGGGATGTATTCACTCTGTCTACTTGTTATTCTCGTCTGATTGGGATGGTACTCAGTCTGTCTACTTGTTATTCTTGTCTGGTTTGGATGTATTCAGTCTGTCTACTTGTTAATCTCGTCTGTTTTGGACATAATTTATTCAGTTTGTCTCGTCAGATTACATGCTTAAAGTCTAGTGATATGAACCTTGTGAAATAAAGATGGAACAATCAACATTAAAAGCAGTTCTTCTTGTAAAAATGGTTTAAAGAGACATGACACCTGCTGTAGTAGGAAGCTATAGGGTACCGGTAGTATGCTTTTGGTACATTGGAGTGCCTTCATTCCTCCAAAGTATACCAGGAAACAAGACCAGAATAGCAAAAATAATGGCTGTTGCTTGGAATAGTTTGGAGGAATCAGTTTCTCCAGATTTACCAACACTGTACTATCCTCTTAAGGCTGTAAGGACTGTCAGTGAGTTAGTCAGGAAGGGTTGTTAAATTCTACTGATTCCAACAAACTATGCCAGGAAATACACGACCTCAGTGTTATTATTTTGGGACATTTATTTCTAAAATTAAAGTAGGAAGATTATACAACCTCCCTCAATGTATTTTTTTTTTTTTTTTTCTGTTTTCCACAAACTGGAAGGAAACAAAATAATCAAGAAATAATGATAGAGTAAATTTTGTTATGTAGTATAGTGTGAAGGAATCAGCAGCCCCATAAATACCACGGACAATCTCTACCGCTCATTTTGGTAATGACGGTGGGACGAGTGAACTGGGGGTGGGGGGGGGGGGGGACTGGAGTCACTGGAGACTGGCCGCCGTCACTACTGCCTCAGTACACTTCGAGCCAAGGTAAATATAGTTACCTTGCTTTGAGCAGTGGTCGGTGGAGACCGCTGTGTCGTGTTGCTACAGTTAAGGTGAGTAATGGTGATGATTTGCTTAGTTTTGTTGTACAGTCGACGGCAAAAGTCGTGTCGCCTCACTTAGCTTTTCTTGAGGGATAACATAAAGGATAATCATCGATTTCAATATCACTCAAATCACACTAAAATCTTCTAAGAATTATATATTTTTCCTATAAAATGCTGTTGTGGCAACTTGTAAAAATTTACCCTTTTTTCTTCCTCTATTCAATCCCTTGTTAAAGAATTGCACTGCATATTTGTAGCTGTTAACGAGATGTTACATTATTTTCAAGTAAGCACCAAAGTCCAATTTTTTCAACAAAGCGGACTTTCATTCTAGTAACTAACCTACTCTTACAGTCAGTAATATTCCAGTAATCAGTGGTTAGTGATCATTTACTGTATTATTAGAACCAATTTTCGGTGTGGCCCATTATATGTAATTTATATCTAAATAGCATTTTTACATTGTTGGTTCTATGTGAGGAGCTTAAAAGATTACTTGCCATCATATTTCTTAGAACGGGTACGGAGTACTGAAAATAATAATAATGAGTGTGTGAAAGTGTGCGAAAGAATGTGAGAGAGATAAATGATTAATAGTTTCTCACAGATAATCTATATGAGAATAATTTTATTGAAGGTAATAATTTAAATTATGTGTGTCAGAGCGAGTGTGTGTCAGAAAGACTGAGAGGGAGGGAGGAAGGGAGATAAAGAAGAGAGAAAGAGTGTACGTGCTAAAGAAAGAGTGCGAACGTGTTAAAAAGGGGTTGGCAACACTGCGTAGGCCCTTTACAGTGGTCGCGAGTGCATGCAGTAAATATTTGTAAAGTATTTTTCGTAAGTGAAACTTACTTCCCGCTGTACAGGTTTATAATTACTCAGTCAGAAGTGTATAATGCCATTTTGCCAGACTTTGGGAGTTAGTTTGGTCATCCATTGATAGGCCGAAGGTGGGATAAAAAAGTAGTTCCATCTTCCAGTATTCTTGAGTTGAAATGTCCAAATTAGCTAAACTAGCACAGTGCATCTCCAGTTATTATCGATAGCATATTTTGATACGTAAACCAGCTTAACACTAGCATGTAGTTAATTGTGCAAACCATTATATTAACAATTCACTAGATTGTATTACTCCGCATTGACAGAAACTTATTAGAGAAAGTGAGCAAGATGGCGGAGGTGTGAGTTTGTGACGAGTGTTATTCTTCATTATTTCCTATATATATTGAATGGACCGAGGTTAAAGCAGCATCAGAATGTCATATACCTTCGTTAATACATCGAGAAGTACATACCCTTGAAGCGGTGAGTGAAAAATATATAATGATTGAGGAATATTAGGATGAAGAGAAGAGTGATCCTGTTTTCAATACCAGTAGGGGTATACAGGCTTTAACTTTAATACATTACATTAATTTTATCTGTGTGCGCCAATTTTGATTTATAGTAAACAGTATTGGGTAAGGTAAGGTCAGACTAATTTCAAAATGCCCCATTTGCGTATGCCCTATCTTGGAAATGGGGCATTTGCGGAGAAAATGCCATAGAAGAAAATAGTCTTAGAATGGTCTAAATAAGTGGGTAATAAAGGTAGAAAAAACGTACGCAATAACGGTAATTCATTCAATATTTACCCAGTATTGTCGTGGTGAAGTGACTTTGCTAGGAAAAGAGTAACAGTAAAGGTTTGGGTAATAGTCAAGTGTTTGTCCATAATTTGTTTTCGACTCGAGGTTTTCAGGATGCAATGTTTTATAGTGAGTTTTTAACGAATTTATTGTGTACATCCGTCGCAAATTAGTGTTTTGGAAGATATCTCCCCACTCCCCCAACCCAATCTCCGAAAACACCTCATTTTCGCTATATTTGAACTAGATTCGTCTGAAAAACACTACAACGCATTAAATAGAATTAGGTAGACCTGACCTGACCTAACCTAACCTAATCAGGACCGTAGCAAACTACCGGGACCTAACCTTAATCTATTAAGCCTGGTTGTAAGGGGAAAGGACATTTGACCAAGAGTCACTTGACCAGGTAGGGTAAGATGGATGACTAGGTGGGGTAGGACTGTTGACCAGGATATTTTGTATTAAATTTTATGATATTATTTGAGAAGTACTGTGTTCTTGGCTAGGACCGCGCAGTGTTACCACATCCGGCTAGGTCCCGGGAATTTGCCCCGGTCGCTTTATGATAGTTTACACCGGTAGTTTGCCCAGGTTAGGTCCCGGTAGTCTGCTGTGGTCTAGGTCAGGTCAGGTTAGGTCAGACTAATTCCAAATTATGTTTGTAAAACGGGGCAGCTCCGAGAGAAACACCAGAGATGAAAAGTGTCTTAGAATTAAGTGTGCATTCTTTACTATTCTGATTACATGATGAGTTGGATTTAGTGTACTGTTTATAATTACTCCCAGATACTGCCCAGGGGGGCTGACTTTATTCTCTGTGAATATTAGTCAATCTCCACAGGGCTAGAATAAAGATTGTTGTAGGATCTGGTCACTTTCTAGTGGATTTGACGAGATCAGCCCACATGGATTAAAATCCACTTGAGGTGTACTGCAACCGAAGGCTCTTTTTTTTTCCACTGCTGTATGGACCGCCAGCACACAGGAGGTGCATTTCCCTTTGCATACAGCAGTGTAAACTCGCTCCCCCTTATGGTCCCTTCAGGGCTGGTCTCATGGAAGGTGCGGCCCCACTTGTAGCTCTTGTGGTAACGTGGAGTTGGGCCCACAGCACTGGCTGTGGGATCAAAGACCTTCTCCCCAATCTCCCTGGCGGTCGGAACTCGGAGGCCCCCAGACTCCCTGGTCCAGTAAGCTCTGGTCCCATTTCCCTGGGATGTGCTTCGGTAACCCAGGCATATAGGGCCAGCCCCTCCTTTATTTTAATTTGTTTTTTCACTGTGACCAGAGTGTACCTGGGGTCTGTGGGGCGGGAGGCCATTCTGCCCCGGTAGAACATCAACAACTCCCAGATATTTCTCGCTGTCAGTGTTGTTCAACTCCTTTCCTCCCAGTGTGTATATTTGCTGTGGGTTGCCATATATATCCCAGATGGAGAGACTTGCACTTATCAACACTGAACTCCATTTGCCAATCTTTTGCCCACTCCTCAACTTCATGTAAGCTGTACTGAATATCGTCAATATCTTCTTGACTCGTAATTCTACCAAATATCTTTGTGTCATCAGCAAATTTCAGTATCCCACAAGATAGTCCATCATCAATGTCGTTTATGTATATGATAAACAGCAGGAGGCCCGAGGACAGAGCCCTGAGGCACTCCACTGAGGACCTGTGCCCAATCAGATCTCTGTCCCCGAACTACAACTCGTTGCTTCCTATCTTGCAACCATGTTTCAATCCATTTGGTTATTTGTTGACCAATTCCGTGGGCTCTAATCTTCAAGTCCAGCCTCTTATGTGGGACCTTATCAAAGTCTAAGTATAATACATCCATCGGGGATCCCTCGTCAAGGTGTGTCGTTGTAATTTCCATGAACATCAGAAGGTTGGTCAGACATGACTTTGCTGGAAGAAACCCATGTTGTGAACCACTGATAATTTTATATCTCAAAAGGTGTGTGTCATGATAACATCAAGGATTAAGAGTTCCAAAACTTTGCAGATCTGGGATGTCAGACTGATGGGTCGATATTTGGAAGCAAGCTTATTGGATCCCGACTTGTAGATAGGTGGTATGTTAGCCTTCTTCCAGTCCTCAGGAACTTGACCCATTTCGATGCTTGACTGAAATATGTCTGCAAGTGGTTCTGCGAGCTCTGTTGCTAGACTCCTCAGTATGGCTGGATGTATTGCATCATTACCTGGAGATTTTTCTGGATTTAGTTGTTCAAGTTTCTTCCGTATTTTGTCTATGGAAAAGTCAATTTCCTCAAGCACAGCCCCCCTCGCAAACCTCCTCGGACTCGTGGTGTTACAGTTTTCTTCTACAGTGAATACATTGACAAATTGCTGGTTAAAAATATCTGCCATTTGTTTCTTGTCGGTTATGGTTTCACTTTCATCATTAACTAGGGGTCCCACGGTCTCCTTCACAGCCATCTTCATACGTGCATAGGCCTATCTGTAATATCCTTTGCGATCATTCTTTGTGTTTGCAGCCAGACGTGACTTGTATATTCTTTTTGCACTTCTTATTGTATTCCTTGTTCTTTTCATTGCCTGCTTGTATTTGGCATAGTATCCTTGCCTTTGTGTATCTCTGTATCTTCTCCACCATCTTCGTTTATTTCTCACAGCTCTGATAATCCTATAATTCTACCATATGGGCTTTGGTTTCCCACCATGTCTGGAATTTATTGGCACATACTTTGTGATAAGATCGTTGTATATATCTTATAAATATTTTCCATTTCTCGTTTGTTGTCTTATCCTCGAGTTCATTTTTCCAGTTTATTCTTTTTAGTTCCTTCTTTATTCTTGATGTCTTTGCTTGCCTATAGCAGAGCACTCCAGCTTTCCAATCATTATTATTAGTTTGGACATTTATATCAAACTATGATGTTGTGGTCACTGGATGCCAGAGGTGATGTGGCCAGTACTTCATCCACTAAATTTGCATCTGAGCTAAGGACCCAGGTCTAGGATTTTTTCACCCCTGGTATGTTCTGAAACGTGCTGTGTGAGAATCTTGTTTAACACCAAGTTCCCTGCAGGGTGTTCCAATTTATATGTCCATAGTTGAAGTCTCCACCCACAATTACCAGGTCATTAGAATTGCATGCACTTTCAATGTTGTCATACAGTTCTTTTTCTGTTTCATTTGAAGCGTTTGGGGGAAGGTAGCAAACACCAATTGAAATGTCACCTACCTCTGTTCTAATCCTGCACCGGACATTATCAATGTTCTATATATTTGTCAGCTCCTCATCCAACATTGCCTTCATCCAGGATTTACAATAGATTATACATCCACTACCCCTTTGCATAGTTCTGTCCTTTCTAAAGATGTCAAACTCCTTGAGCCCAACCTCAGTGTCCTTTATTCTGTCATTAACCCTGTTATAAATATGATATGTGGATCCTTCTTGTAGACCAGACATTCAAGGTCGGGAATTTTGTTGATCACACTTCTGGCATTAATCAGTAAACATTTGATAAACTTATCACCTCCACCTGCAATAACAAACTTTCAACTAACTCTATGTACATTATTTATAATAGGCCTATTTGCATTGTGTGAATCATGCTTTCTTGTTATTTCTGCTTGGTGTCCCGCTCCTGCATACTCCGGCCTGGCGGGTATCCGTTGGTTCGTGGTACTGTACAATCTTTCCTTTCGATATGATTAGTTTTTTGTGCCCTAGTTGCTTGTTTCTCCTCATGAATTCTTTCCGTAACTTGTAGTCGTTTTCCCTTTCTGCTATAGTTCTGTCAGACTCTATAAACACATTGTTCCATCCTTCCTTAGATCCCAGTTTTTTTAGCATTCCTTAGTATTTGGTATTTCTGGTCAAGACATTCAAATTTGGCTAAAATCAATCTCCTTGCTTCAATGACCTGCACATTTTTTACCTCCATAACTGAGTTGCACATATAACTGACTCTTTCCCAGTCACTCTCAGAGCTTTGAACACCCTTTTTATCGACAACTTCACTATCACCTACATTGCCGAGCTCATAAATTCCCTTAAAAATAATATTACACTGCTTAAGCTTCCCCTATTTTCTACAACCTCAATCCTCTTAGTTAACATGTCATTTACCTCCTTTAGGTTGTTAACCAGCTTAAGCACATCAAGGGCCTTGATGTTACATACCTTACAGTACCAGTGGTGCCCCTCAAGCACCTTGTTTAGATGATGCATGGCTTTGTATGTCTCCTGAGATACTTTCATATGACATGTGAACCCACATAGAGCAATACTCACAGTATGAGGCAAGGTCATGTTCCTCCACAGGCTGCTTACAATGTTTGCATGGCCATTTGATCTTATTCCCCACTCCCTGTTGTGTTCATGTCCCAGCTCTTCCTTTGTCCTTGCTGCCGACTCCCTGTTGTTGTTTTAGCAGCATTTCAGTTGCTTCCTCCTTATTCCACACTTTCTGCTGTTCATTCGATCTAGTAATTCGATTCATCTTGTAAATGCTTTATATTATTTAGGCTTTAATATAGGGGGGCAAACCGAGGTGGCTTAGGGCCTAGAAGTCACTAGTCAGGTGGGGAGAGGCCAGCAACACGTCCTCCCTCCACAAGAGTCATCACAAGTCTCCATTAACTTAATTAATCTATAGGTCTTACATTCTTCCTTCCTTGCTCATCCTCCATTTCACAAAGAATTTTCAGTTTTTTTTTTATTATTTTTTCCACTCTAATCATCAACAGATGGGTAGAGTAGCTATGTTTCAGTATCCATCGTCCAAGGTGTCAGAATGTTTCACACGACAATTGCACCAAGTAACAAACATTCAGAGGCTTCATATAGCCTACATATTTTTAAATGATGAACTATCGAAACAGGCTGTGAAACATTCCAGCTGAACTCTAGCATTAAAAGAATATAAGCTGTGGTTTGGACACAAGGAAAGAAGGCAAGATGGGAGAGTTTATAAAGGTGTACGTACGGTAAGTGATGTTGAGGGGGCATGTTGTGACAAGGACCTTAAAAATCTCACGTTGGTCTAAAATAAAAAAGATTAGAGGTAAAGTGCTGTTTAATTTTGTAGATTAACAAGAACAATTCATAATCATACACTGTATATGGTATATATATGTATACTGTATATATATATATTTATATATGAAACATACAAACACATATAAAGATTTATTAAAAATATTGTAAATTTTTTTCTACATAATGAGGTTTTCCTCTTGGCAAGACATGATTTACAGCTTATATCTGCTATGTTGTAATTGCACAATGAGAGATTTGTATGACATATTCTAATAAAGTATTTTACCATATTCTTACTATAGTATGCTATATCATAAAGTATAGTAGTTTGATTTTTTTTTTACTAAATATCACAGGTATATGTACACTCGTTTGTAGTCTGCACTAATACCATAATTTACACTCTTGGCCGTATTTATGGGTGATTAATTAAACAGTACTGTACAACTATTAATAAGGAAGTAGAAGGTAGCCACAGTAATGAACCTGGGACTGTAATTATGTCTTAGCCAAGAGGAACAACATAACAGCAAAGGTGCACAACAGGTTTGATTGATTAAAAACAGGGAAAGAGTAAGATTTAACCTTTACAAAATTCCTGCACTGGTTCAGTAGGACTATGTCAGGCACAAGGTCTTTCATATAAATGTAAAGCCAATTTTGAAACATTGTGAAACTGCTCCAATACTCATTCTTTACAGTTAAGTACAGCAAAACCTTGATTAAAATTACCATTTTCAGCAGTAAGATGCTGGCAGGTAGGGAATGAAAGCCCAAAGTCATTTACAGCAGGTGTTATGAGGCACAGGTAAGAGGGATTAAGGCAGGTAAATGCACGCATGATAAATCCACATTACAAAATTAATGTGGTGCTGAAGCTGGGTAATTACCATAACTATCAGCACTGCCATCTGGCTTTTTATCATGTTTATCAGATTGTAAGAAGAGAAATGCCAAACTACTTGCTGTTATTTACAACCTTACATATATTAACTGTGACCAATGCATTAAATTTTGGTTACATGACAAGATGCAACATCTCACTGTAATTTTATTACATGAGAATGGGAGTTATGGGAATAAAGTTCTATGTTGAGTTGGTCCCCAGTGCTACCAGAGTGCCAGATTCCCACCTGGGTGATCTGTGACAACCAGTAACATCATTTTTATAACCTTATAAGGGATCCTCAAAAAGTCACCATAAAAAAAAAAGCAGTCAAAGAGGACTCTTGCTGTAGTTATATTGACAAGTCTTGTTGTAACAAAGGAGGGCAGTACCATAAATCAGCAGGTAATCTGAAGTTAGTGTGATATTGACATATAGAACTGGGTAGTTGACTGATTTTGTGGACACTATATAATAATAACATACAACATACTGGGTGCACAGAAAACAACAATTAAGAGCTCTTGCAAACATGAATATTTGATTTGGTTTGGTTTATTCACTGTTCAACAAATAGTAAATGACCTGCATTAATTCTGACTGATATGCAAAATTTTAATGAATGTTTCACTTTCTCTTTTACATCCAGTTTACTTTGAGGAGTAAATCCTGAAGAAAATGTTTACTTACATAACTTAGGAATATAAAATCAACCCAGAAGTTACAATAAAAATACAGAACAGATAATGAATACCTTATAATCATCATGTTCATTTCTACTCGGAATGAAAATCGTTATCATTTGGGTGTAACCATAGATATCAAGTGAAAGTTAATGAATCTCAACTACTCATCGTCAGAAGTCAGTTTAAGAACAAGCTTTTCTCATAACTCCCAGGCTTAATGTAAAGTTAGTTTATAATGCCCAACTGCTTACCTATGAATATATCACCATTCATACTCCAAATACATAACAATGAATTATACCCACAACTATATTGTCTTATACAGAAAGTGTCCAGCAAAGTTGCATGGGATACTCAGGTAACTCTTGTTTTTTGTGCTACATATCTCTTGTTACTAGTCATGGAGTAAACATCTTCTTAGGTAAACATAATAATCGAGCTACTGGAACACTAACATCATGAATCAATAATGCCCAAGTGAGGTAAAAATTACTGCATGGAATAGTAACAGAGGGAATTATTACCACAATTATTCTGGTCATGTACAGCATCTGTGCAAGGAAACATTTGGTTATGACTAAATAACAAGGGAAGGCTCCGAAGATATATATGTATATATATAAAGATAAATAGAAATATATGTACAGATTAGAAAATGAGCATTTATATATCACTTTCATGGTCGTGATGATCACTTCTGAAAGAATGCTAGGCAGGGCAGGAATCACATCAGGAATATAAATGAGGATTTCCTGCCTCCACCACCAGCCAATACTTCACCTAATTCTATGAAAGCACATTTTTAAAGCCATGGAAGAGTGGCATTATACTGGGCCTAACTTAAAATATAAAAATCATATTATAATCATTAATAACTAATAATAATAAAAATATAAAAAAGTGAAGTGCAGATGTTGAGCATAACACTGTACACAAGCACCATTACTGCCAACATCAGCCACTACATCAGATATGGCAAAGACAGCTTCAGGTAGGTAGCTCTGTTTGTGTGGAGATTGTGATTACCTCATCCTCAAGGTCACTGGGTGGAGTGTCTGGAGGTGCTGGCAACAACAGTCTAGGAGGGATACTGCTTTTGGAGGGTCTGCGGGGTTGTTCTCCCTGGAAGCTTTGACCTTCAGAGCTGGAGGTAGAGCTGTGCTGGGGCTCTGCACTCCCATTTGTGACTTCAGGAGTAAGTCTTCCTACCACTCTGGAAGTGAGAGCTATGTGTGGGGCACTAGAGGGTGTTGGGGACGTGACGTAAGTATTCTGGTAGGATGTGGAGCGTGCTGGGGATACCACATACAAGTTCTGCTGGCGATGACTTAAGTTGTTGAGAGATGAGGATGTATTCTGTTGCTGAAGAGCTATAGAAGTATTAAGGTGCCCTGCAGATACAGTAGTATTGTGATGGTGGATTGCTGTAGTGCTGTGGCGGCTATATGACTCAGGTGAGCTAACATATATATTTTGAGATGAAGATGAACTTGGTGAGGTCACAGACATCATGGAAGGGTTGTGATGGGCAGCAACTATGATGTGTAGAGCGTGGTTGCCAGAATTACCACCAACCTCAATATTACGTTGGGTTTTGTATTCCCTGGAAGGAATGCTTTGGTGTCCTGGTTGCCCCCTTTCCCCAGGATTATGAATACCAACACCCTCCCCTGATGATACAGGCAATTTGGTATGTGTGACATGGACATGAGGTTGTGGGGCAGCAGCAGCCTGGGCCACAGAAAAAACCACATGTGTTTCCACATTGCTGTGAGTAGAGCTAACTTCACCCTGGTCCTGATACCCTCCTTCCGGTTGGCTGCCCACTTGGGAACAAGACTGGGGTTGATCGGCAGGGCTGCTGCACAAAGAGTAGGACCCTGGCTCAAACACAGGTGGGTACTCCATCCCAGGGTAGTGGGGCAGAATCTGCTAACAATCACACACAAAAACAAAAAGATTAGGACAATATTTCATAACAGAAACTGCATGGTTCAATATATCTGATCTTATGAATTCCATGACAATCAATCCACAAAACCTGTCCTGTGTGATGCAATTACATCATGACGTACAGTGCAAGGACTTTTAAATGAAGTTATACTAGGCATACCATTTTACAGTATATTACACTGCAACATTTGTGATCAATCTATTAATCAAATGATGCTCTACTTCTTCCCTTTCAGTAAAACAAAAATAAGTCCCATTGACATTGAGGCAAGGTCATGAACAAGATGAATGGCTTCAATCAGAACTGCCACAGTTGTCAGGAACATTATTATCAAAGCTTATTGTTAATGTGGAATTTAAACCTATAGGAAACCTGATACTGCAGAGAAAATATGTGAGAGCATATAAAATAATGCTTGAATAAAAATGATCACTCACCTTCTGACTCCGAAGTTTGACTGAGGGAGGAGTGTCACTGGGTAGGGTTAGAGGGGAGGGGCTGGCAATGGAGAGACCTGCACTTGGGATAGGAGGGGAGGTGGGTAATGTAGGAGAAAATGGGACAGTTGGAGAGGCAGGTGGTGAGGAAAAGAACACATCTCTTGGCGACATGACACTTGGAGTCCGGCGCTGCTTCCCAATCATGGACACTCCCATGGCCGGCTGTGGAAGGTAAGTGCATAGTATCACACACTTTTAATTGTTTATTTCTTTGGATCATTACAACCTTGATGCTTTATGAGAGACCAATATCTTAGAACACTATCTCTTCAGTAAAAACAATACAAACGTGTAAATGTTGCAAAAATATTTCCATCGAGTGAAGTTGATATGGTGGTTTCCTGTTCCAAAACACTCTTAAAGTGTGGTAAGGCAACACATCCTTTACACGAACCTTAAGGGGCGTGCGAATAGCCTCTGTCTCATCAGTAGAGGTACGAATGGTCAAGTTGGGGAGCCGCCTGGAGCTAGGCTGACCACCTGAGTACGTAGACTGGGATGAGGCTGACCTGGATGAAGCCATACTCATAGTGGAGGGGGAAGGGGAGGGAGAGAGAGAGGAACCAGATAAACCAGCAGAACTGTTAGGAGAAATGGAAGAGGAGGAAGAAGAGTTTGGCAGTGTACGTTCACTGGGTGAGAGGAACTTGGTCCTAGGAGGTACCTCAGGCCTGGGGGCAGCAGAGGAGATATCTACTCGCTTGACCACTGAGGATGTAGAGGATACCTCCCAGCTACCAGTTTGAGGAGGGTTTGACTGGATATCCTGGCTGGTGCTGGCAGCCACTACCACACCATTGGAGGGATCAAGGTGCATTTCAAAGGCGGCCTTTATATCAGCTCGTGGACGCAGTAGGGGGGGATGGTAGAGGGCAGCACGTTTTAGGCGCTCCTGCAACTGCACCTCCCCTGACCCGGACCGGGACCGTGAATCCCTCTTTTCAGGGGAGGAACGCAGCCCAGGCCGCGGCCGGGTGGGGTCGGTGCGCAGTGAACTGATCCACAATTTCTCAGGAGAACCTTCACGGTATTCTTCAGAGGCTAGCAGGCTACTAGCAGAACCATGAGAACTGCGTGTGGGTGTATGCAGTGGAGAAATGGGAGGTGAGAGGGCACGAGGGTGTGACCATGCTAGACAATCCAAAGAGCCTTGACGGGGTGATCCTGATCGCAATGGAGACTCCCCTCCGACACTGCCCCGTCTCCCACTCACCTCAAACTTTGAGGGGCTAGATCGTCCACTAGTTGGAGGAGTACCAGACCCCTTGGTACTACCCATTCGACTAGGACTGCACCGAGTATCCAGGTCTATAGAGGTGGGTCGAGCAGGGGAGTGCTGACTACTTGCCCAAGTGGGCAGCATGTAGTGGGGTCGAGACCGTGATGCTCCACCTGCATCCTCACCCATCCAAAACCCAGAGTCAGGACCAGGACTGGTTGGGCCAGGACTATCTAATTGTGTGCCTCCAAAAGGAACCGTGACAATATTCTCCTCTAAATGTGAATGTTGCTGCTGAAGGTTAGGTATTTCCTGCCTAGGTCTGGTCTGATGCTTTTGATGGTCTTGCTGATTTGGGCTTTTCTTGGTCTGTTTAAGGTCGCTGCCACGGCTGCCTGCTTGCCTTTTTCGCTCCAGAGTAAAGGGTGTAGGTAACTGACGGAGTCGGTCCCTGAGGCTGTTCTTTCTTGTTACCCTTTGCCCTGGCACTCCCTCACCTGGCCCAGTTCCCAGTTCCTTTCTCAAGTCACCCGTGGATGTGCTACGGCTGCTGCTCTCACCCACCCGCCTGTAAAATAATGTATCAATTTTTCACCTGCTGAAATGCTGTTATATGCAAGCCTTATCATTATAAGCATAACAACTTCCTTCCTCAAGAGCTCGGTCAGACAGCTTGAGGAACTTCAACAACAACTTGTGTTTGTACTTTATTTCACAATTGTTCTCTGTATGCTTGGTTAAGTCTGTGAAAGGGATTCCAACCAAGCAATAATTCAAACAGCTAACATCAGTCATATAAACACAATGACATGTGGAATATATCTCAGTGAAAACCCCACCCTAACCATTGTTCCACACCACGTGTAAAGTTTACTTCACATCAAAACCACAAAAGATGTTACTGGGGTACAAAGTATCCTTACCTATAGCTTCGGAAGGAAGCGGTGGGGACTGGCTGATTCATGGTGTCCCGAGAAGGTTGGAGGAATCTTAGCCCAGGTCCCCTTGTACCTCCCAGCATGGCTAATGGGGACCCACGGCCTGCCCCCCTACTGCCATGACTTGCCAAGGCACCCGGCCACAAGGAAGCTACACCTTCCTTCCCGGGTATGGTCCTGTTTGTAACAAATCACTGATAAGAAAAGTATGTAATCCTGTATATAACATTCAACACATCATTTAACCATCCAACTGCTGCTTTAACATTTTACATCTCTAAATAATTTCAAATCACTAAACAAGTACACATTAAGGGGAGAGTATACTTTTGGGTACATTAGAGCATCTTGATGCCTCCAAAGTATGCCAGGAAACAGGACCACATTAACAAAAAAAAATGGTGGCCTATAGTTTGGAGGAATAAGTTTCTCCAGATTTACCAACACTGTATTTCCCCCTTAATTAAGTACTTAGCACCTAGCACCACAAGTAACTAGAGCTTCTGGTGCAAAGAAGTGTCTTTATACTGCAGCTGACAGTGCCCTGCTTTGTCTTTCTTGAATGGTCTAGTGAAAAGCTTGGTTAATATCTTTCCAAATATTCGCAAATGAACTACAGTTATACCTAATTTTATTCTCTCTACTGACCAACCTCATATTTCCAAATGTGGTGCTCATAAACAAACCAGCTCCAAACAGTCCTATCCTCTGCCAACTCTTGTCCCCTCTCCATGATGACACCCTTCTTTTCCATACTCCCCATCCTTTTTCTAAGCCTAGTTTTCCTTCTCCCTCACCACTTCAGTCAGCCTCTCACTGTCCCAATCATTCCATGTGACCAAACCATCTCAAGTCACTCTCCAACATCACACAGCATTAGCTGCAAACTTCGTCATTTCTCAATTCATCCAAGTAACTCAATTCCACAGTTCTCGCATGATAACATTTTATTTTTGCTTCCTTACCGAAATTTAGAAATTACACATTAAATTTTTCTTTTCAAATTTAACTCCAAAAGTTACAAAAATTATATAAAATGCTAAGTATTATTCAAATGAATATGTAGTGTAACCAAATACTAAGACTAAACAACATACCGGATAAATCACATAATAAATAAACAGAGTAAACAATATGATCTATTAATTAAAATGAAATTACACTGGCACACCCATCACACAACCAAGGTGAATTTCTAAGTTCATACCACTGCTGTGAGTAAGGTTATTAGGTGCAGCACAGATCAAATTTTATCACTGACTGGGTGTGTGTAGCTACGTGTGTGTGTGTTCTTACCTATTTGTATCTTTACAGGAATGAGTCAAGCTGGGAATGTCCCATTTTTTAAAACCCAATTATCATATTTTTCTTTAAAGTTATGTGTTTTTGGCACACACCACTTCTTCTGGTAATGCATTTCATTGATCTATTACTCCATTTGGAAAGCTATATTTTTATCTCCTCTTTTTTTGCTTAATTTCTTACTGTGACCTCTCATTGTAGGTATGCTTGTTGACACAAGTTTTCTATATCTATCTTTTATTTTTCTGTGACAAATTTGTAAACCATAATCATATCTCCTCTCTTTCATCTTTCTTTCAGTTTAGGTAACTTTAATTTCTTTAGTCTTTCTTCATAGCTTAGTTCTCTTAGACTAGGTACCCATCTCATTACTGCTCTTTGTACTTTTTCTAAAATGGAGATATGTTTCTTTAAATGTGTGTGTGCAGCAGTTAGTAATGTCAACACGTGGTCTTAGTGCGAGATTCAAGAAGTGGTGAATGAGGTTATATGACTGGCTAAGCAGTGTTAACAGACTGGTAAGGTGGCTATGAAATACATAAAGGCTGGATGATAGTGCAAAAGGCTGCTGTGGTTAGGCGGTTGCAGCCATGTCAGTCAAATTACTAGTAATCACACAGGCCTGGTCCCAAATGAGACTATGTGCTCCCACTGCTTCTTGGAATGCTGACATCCTTTGTAGTAGCAGAGAAAGTTACCATCTGCCAGGAGTGAGCAGTACACATGCAGAAAAAAGTTATATGCCACCTGCCCATCCTTCATATGCCATAGCAACAGGTTTTGAAATTTTAACAGTCTTGTTCCTCCAATTACAGTAACAGGTGTAAGAATTAACACAAATGTACAATTTTTTCGACTAACACAAATGATCAACACTGTAAAATTACTGAAAGGCAGGGGGCAAATTGAAACCTACATCCACGTCTGTAAAGCAAGGAAATAGCAAGAGAAGAGAAAGTGAGTCATACCTAGACTGTGATGACTGTGGTGATCGAGAGGATGGAGACGGGCGGTCATCCAGTTCATCGTCTGTCTCACTGTAGTAAACTTCCTCCCCTGCAACCAAGTGTGACATCAGGGGGTAGGAGAGAGGGATGGGAGAATCACGTCGAGGGAAAGGCACGATGAGGAAGGACACGGAGAGGCAAGGTGAGTGGGAAGGGTCAGCAAGAAGCAAGGTGGTCAGAGGACAGACAAGTTTGGTGAGGGAGACAAAAAGAGAAATAGTAAATGGGAAAATGAGATATGGTCAGGAGGAGGAGATAAAGAGGCAAGGGTAGTAACTGAGGATGAAAGAAGACTACCCTAGGTCTGGAAGACCCTGCAGGATGAAGGAGAGGGTTATATAGAGGAAGGACAGCAAGCACGAAGGAAATGAATGGAAAGGACGGACAAATTAAGAAATGAAAGTGAAAAGAGTGGCATGAAAAAAGAGACAGGGAGCTGATACATGTTTGGTGAAAATGACAGGGGAGGGGGAGACACAGAAAAGGGAAGAGGAAAAAACAGGGTAGTCAATGCTGAATAGAAAAATGTGGAAAGAAGAATCATGGATGGATTAGTAACCCAGTAAGGGAAAGTGGCATAAACCATGAAGTATTTGGGCGGGAGGGATAAAGGTAAGAAATAAGCCTAAAAAATCAGGTACAGTCAAACATAATAAACAAAATATAAACTAGAGTAATATAAATTGTCTAATGGTTTAAAACAAGCTATACACAGATTACATAATAAGGAATTAATAAACTACTTGCTGTAACTAGAGAAAATAACACACGAGCAATAAACAACACATAAAAAAATGTACAGTTGGGGAACAAAGTGACTGAACATCAGTGGCGGCTACAGCAACAATGCCAAGAATCAACATATCAGTGGTAGACAAACTTCAAGAATGACTACATGGCAATAACTGATATTGGGATAAGTCGACCAATCACAGACTAATGATACAAATGCTACCTTTCCATTCATGAAATGAATCTACCATGGACGTGTTATCTCTTGGGGCAGTTGTCACAAACCACCACCGGTGCTCAGAGACTGTTTCCCAAGTGGACATACAGAGAAGGGTGGTGAGGACAAATGAGGTAAAGTATGGTGAGGCAAGGTGAGGAAGGAGGGAAGGGTGTATGTGAGGGGGAGATATCACACCTACCTGTCTAGTCAACACTAGACTCCTGCTTTCTCCACTTAAGATGAGCCAAGTTACAAGCACAAAATAACCAAACTTACCTCAGAGTTATTATTTTGATAATGCTGGTGAGTGCCTCCAGTTATGTGACAATATGACCAACAAATACAGAATCTACAAGAAATGTTCACAGAATACCAAACAGAAATATACATATGAGTATATCAGTGAAGTCCACCTCATTATCATCAACCAATCAATTGGGTAAAAATATTAATAAACAAATCTAATGACCCTTGCAAAAGATTCCATTTGATCTAGAGATATAATTGGTATACATGTTTATTACAAATGTAATCATTATCTGCATCAACATCACTAGTAATACCCAATTTCTTTTATCTAAGAGGTGGGGGCTCCAAGGCCTGGGATGGAAAAAATCATACAAAAATAAACAGAGACAGGGTCATAATATCCAGTGGAATGGTTCACACTTGCTTTCACTCTCTTTTCAAGGCAAGGAGTTTTCAGCTCCCCCTCACAAGGCTTTTCCATCCTCAAGAGGGACACAAATCCCAGGACCTCTCAGACTGATAGGCTAGCACTTTAACCACTACACTACAGAAACACCATAAATACCTAGGGGTAAATGTGCTTAAATGACAGTCACTAAAGTCTATCCCAGTTCTGCAGTATTATATAGTACTTAAAGAAAATAATCAATGCAGTGTACAAAATCAGTACCATATGAGGAAGATCCATTACAGAAGAAATTTCACTACTGATTAGGCTCATAAAACAAAAGGTTACCAATAAAGGCTCCTCCTCAAGTGTTGTTAATCTATACAATCAGTCTATGGACTATTATGGTCACTGAATTGCTTTAATGATACATAATGGGTATGACTGAACAAAGAAGATGTAGCAGAACACTAAGTGAAAAACAGTAATACCTTATAACCTGCATACCTTCATTCAGCTGAGCGTGAAGATGCATCACTGCAGAAGGACCAAGTTGTAAAGGAAGTAATGTCTACAAGAATATATCCTTATGTTACTCTTAATAAACATAGTAATATTAACAATAATATATAGGCCTACCTATAAGAAAGACAAGACCTGTACCTTTCATGAACATACCTTGTTGCTGCTGTTGGGTTGGGGTGGTGGTGGTTGTGGTGGAGGTAGTGGTGGAGGTGGTGATGGTGGTAGTGGTGGAGTTGTGATGTTGAGTGGAAGAGCCGATGTGGTGTTGATGTGCAGTTGTGGGTGCGGTGGATGATGTATTATGGTGACGTTGGTGGGTGATGGCAGACAGACCCATCTGACTCATCCACCGGCTACGTTCTTCACTGGTGTCGCAGGCAAAGTAAAATGTGGCACCACCTATAAATGCAAAATTATACCATTATCTTAATAATCATCATCTTAATTCAACTTCCCTTTCTCCAAAGGACAAAATAATATTCAGTTGGTTTGGTATGTTGTAATGCCACCTTTATTGTATATTGGGATGCATCTAGACCTTTGTATAAATGGGTAGAGAATGTTAGAAAAATGGCAACGTTATTTTCAAGACATTCAAACAAACAAATTTGAGCTTTTATTATATGGATGAGGTACCATATAAAATAACAAATATTATCTCATATGAAGTAATATGAATTTCTTACTTGAGTGGTAGATCTTGAAAGCAAATTTTTTTGCCTTAACATCAGTGGCAGGAGAGACATCAAAGCCAGGCAAGTATATAAGGGAGTCTGCTCGCACTGCCTCCCTGTCCCGATACCCATACAGATAGTTTTTCTGTGGAGGTAATATTGTACATTAACACCCAGTAATCTTCAGCTATGCTCCAACTGTATTTTTGCAAAAGAATTCCATATGTAACAAAACTATAGACCATACATAGTCCATTTATTTTTTCAACCCCTCTTTCTCACTGCTTCCACCACCTCACCAGCCAGATTCCTCATGATGCCCACATTCATATGGAAACTCTCCATGATAAGGTGATTCCTTTGGTATCTACATCACTTCTAAGGATAGGATTTGGTTGCCAGATGCAGGGATTCAATCCAAGTACGACTTGGTACTTCGACTGGCACGTTATTATACACCCTCCCAGTGAGTTACACTTAGGTTCAGACCATAATTACAGTATTGGGTGTGTAGAAGAAATTATTTGGAAAAGAAATCAACATACTCTAAGCCAGGGATGCACAACCTTTTGGGCTCCTCGGGCCACATGATCAAACTTAAAACTCCCTGAGGGCTGTAAGATTTATCTTAAGCATAACATAGGTGCATAGGTGCTTGATGGTAAAAATATAGTACTTAATGACTTAATTCAATATGTTACAAAACTGATTAATCCTTACCTGGCATACATGACACAGTCTTCTTAATGCGATTTTTTTACGCTATGCTGTTGTTATTTTGTACCATTTACTACCTACTAAGGGCCACCAGAGGGTTGCTTGAGGGCAAGCCGCCGGTTGTGCATCCCTGCTCTAAGCTATTGTTATTTGCAAAGTATTTCTGAATTCTACACAGAATGACTATATAAATATTGTTATAATTTCATCATTCTATCATTCATATACCAACCTTGAGAATAAACCATCTTCGCTCCCAGCGGTGCGGCAGGAGGAAGCCCTTGTTATCCCGACGACGATGTAGCCAGCCTTGATGGTCTCCCTGGCCTAGTTCTCGGCATGAAATCCTGCGACTTCCTGATGTTGCACAAAACATAAGTCATGATTCATAGTTGATTCTACAATACGGAGTCCCAATGCATATTCTGTACATACTATGTAAAATTTCCCGATAATTGTTATAGTCACTACAATACTATATTTACAGCATTCAGGTATGAAAGTTAATTCAATAAATAAGTAATGTATTAATCAGTTATTTGTTACTGTCTAAGAGAATAAAGAGAGGATACTAATCTGGGAGTGAATCAGACAAAAAATGAAAATATTACTTATTACACATATTAGAAAACCAAACAACCAAAATGACACCATCTTCTGCCTACAAATATTTCATCTTATATCAATTTTTATAAAAGGTAAAGGCCATATCACAAGACAATTTTCTATGCCCATCATTCATAAACCTAATCCCATCATTCACCTCACAAACAGGTAAGTTATTGAGAATTAAGGTGGGTTTCCTTTCATTTTCTGCAAATTTTCCCCTACAACATGAAATGGACATAATTATATTGATCTCTATTTTTGCAGTGTTATCTGTCTGCATTGTTGTGGTATAGTCGAGTCTTACTTTAATGTACAGTACAGTCCCATAGTTAGAAAACAAGTACATCATTATAGGATTATCACTATGTTATCAGGGCATGTTCCACATTATAACTTTACATAGTAGTCACAAATGGATTCACCTGAAATCCAACTCTTCCACTTAACCTCTACCACTCAACTGTATGGTAACCAAAGCTATACATACAGGAGTGACAAACATAAAAATATGTTGTGTGAGTTGGCCTTAAAGGTTAAATGTCACTAAAAGTCCGTTCCATTTTGGTGCTTTAGTTTCCTAAAAGTGTGAAAATTAGAGGCGAACATGACTAACCACGATCAGAGAGAAGGATGCCGCGGCGCCACACAGAGGGTGAGCTGCTGCGAGTCTCCCTCAACACCACCCCAGATGATGAACTACCCTCCGACCCCCTGCCATCACCACCTCGCCCTGACCCTTCTCCACCCTCCTCCTCCCTGCCCCCACCTATACTCCTGCCATCAGCTGCAGCCACAGGAAAGGTAACAGCTGTTTGAAACTGCTGCCCCCTCCCTGCCCTGTCCCCAATGGTGGTTGTGGCTGAGGATATGATGTTCCCTGGAGAACGATGGGCAGAAACAGCAGGTGGGGAGGCAGGGGAAGAGGATGCAGGTAGGGAGGCTTGGTGAATGATGGAGCGGGGTTTACTTGTCAAAAGCCGGCCGGTGGGAGCTTCAGGTTGGGGAAAACCATGCATGCAAGTGAGCAATCCAACCAACACCTTAAAGCATTACATGCACCCAACACACCTTTATTCTAAAGCTTGAAATGTAAAAAAAATTACTGGACATGGTTATTGCAAATAATCTAAATAACAGAATAATCAAATCAGAAACCAAACCACCTTCAAAACATTTGACAAAGCATCCAAACGTGTCCGTACCAATTAAGTTAATCACAACTCTGTACATGCAAGAAAGAAGTTTACTTAGGTTTTCTTAAGTCCCTTGTAAATCTGAGAATCATTTCACTCTACACAAGTCACAACAAAGCCATTTTTTCTTTCAGATGCCAAAATACAACTACAGGTCATACAGAAATACAGGTAACCCTTACCACATCAGAGTTGACCCTACAAGTATATATTTGCATTAAGAACATTGTGCATTAAAAATATTCTGTTACAGTAAGAACCTTTCCTTCTAATTTTCAAGGAACTACTCCTGATATCATTTATATAAACTGCATTCCCCTGCTGAAGTAAGGTCATAAGAAAGAAAACAGCTCTCACTCAAAAGTATATGCAAAACAATAACAAACATTTTACTAGATCATCATCTGTATTTGCAACTAGATTTTATGAATGCCTTATCCAACCCATTGATTTCACAACAGTTCAGCAAATATTACTTTAATATGTAACATGCTAGAAATGCAATCCACTAGTTAGCCTGCTTTGGTCACAGCCTATTAGACATGGGCAAAGGTTGGAGGTAGGATATTGAGCACAAAGGAAATAAAAGAAAGGAGGGACAGTTAAGGGACCAGAGGGGCATCAAAACACTTTAAGTATTGGCTACATCTCTACAGGCAGCACTCCTGTATGGGGGTAGGCCATATATACAACTCACTATGATTACAGGAAGATGCTATCCCTCCTCTCAATGTTTGTGTTCAGTACCTAGTCTCAAACCTTGGCCAGTTAGATGGGAGGCAAAAACACTACCACTGCAACACCCCAATACCCTATACTTTACTAAAGCTATTCACCTACCAAGTAGTTTCCATAGCCTTATACCTTCATCTCTACAACACTTCACCCAATGTAAATTACTCTTACCTTTGTCAACTTCGACTCTCATACTTCTATCTATAAATATCATGTTTTTATACCCTCTGCTGCCGTCTGGATTCTATGGACTCTCTCAATCAATCAATCTACATTAATTCCATCATTTCTGCTTTTGTCTGTCATATACAGATCTTCAGTAATAAAATCATCCATGCAAATGGTGAGGGTTCACTGTATTTTAATAAGGGTGCAATGAAATGCTTCATTCTCATAAATAAGACGACAGTGTGTCTTGCTTTTCAAATAAAATAATAAATACTGTTCCTGTGAGCAACACTGAGCCATTACAGTATCTGCTGATCAGCATATACTCCTACTAGAAGCCCACTCTCTAAAATATGGTTCTACAAGGAAAATAATACAGAAGGCAGCAACTAAAGGGAAGAGTGAGTGTTTGGGAAGGGTCATATTGTGAGTTAGTAGAGTACATACCAATGGCAGCTTTAGTAGCAGCCGCAGAGATGTGTGGCCCACCAGTGTTGACGGCAGTTGTTGTGATATTTACTTGCTTTACTATCAATGCACTTTGCTTCACAGAAGTTGGACTCTGTCTGGTGGAGGCTGGATTATGTTTAGAGCCAGGACTCTGCTTGGTAATGCCTGGACTTTGCTTGGTGGTATCGGGTGTTTTCTGTGTGCTAGGGGAATTGTGCTGGGGACCGGAACTATTTTGGGGACCAGTCGAATTGCTTTTTGTATTAGACAGACTTGGTTGAGGACTGGAGTTCGGCTTGCCAGATGATGGGGGGCTCTTTACGGATCGGGTTCTGTCAGCTGGAGCTGAGGGTGGTGCAGAAGAAGGGGTGGCGGCTTGTTCTTCCTCCATGTCATAAGCTGGAGTACTGTGACTTTTGTCCAGTTTTGGCCGATCCTCAGACACTCTACGTTGTCTTGATACTCCTCCTTCTGGACCCACTGCTTCCTGGTTTGCCCCACCTCCTTTATTTGGTGACAGTGGGGGAAGATGTGAAGGAGGAGAAAGGAAGTTTGACCCACTTGTCTTATTCTCAGCCTGGGGTGAACGATGAGATGAAGAGGATGAAGTGTGGTTGGTGGGTTTTCTGGGAGGCAATGGGATAATATTGACCACCTTCTTCTCTCCTCCACATTCTCCACCTACTTTGTCCTCTTCACCCTCACCACCTGCATCAACTTCCCCATCTTCTTCCTGCACTTTCTCCACTCCAGCCCTAAGTAGTGGCTTCCTACGAGTATCCTTCCCCAGTCCAGCCTTGTCTTCTGTACCAATACAGGTGTGCGGTCGAGCCTGACGACGTTCTGAGCTTGGGGGACCCCTTAATAAGTCTGGATCAGAGCCTTCAGGGTGGCCACCTCGACCTTCTCGGTTCCATCTCATGTCCTGCAATAACTGTAGAGCACAACCATTGTTACATAATGTTCAAAGCAAAACAAGTTATGAAAATGTAATCCTTACATACTTATTAATAAACTACCATACCTGATTGATGCTAAGTGTATGCCTGGTGGTGGCACCGGGGATGGTGGCACGGCGCTGGACGGGAGCACGAGGCTTAGGGTGGTACAAGCGTGCACTAAGGGCGACAGATGACCCAGGCAGTTCTCCATCAGACAAAAAGGCATCATCATCCTCAGAGTCCTCAGATTCAGATCTATCAGACTCTCTCTCAGATGTTGTGCTTTGTCCATCACTGCATAAGAAAAGTACATTAGCTGTAATAACCTCCTCTCCTTGAATAAATTAAAATATCCCATCAAAATGTTGGCTACAAAATGCGTCGTCAGTCTTTTAGAGCCTCTGTTAAATTGTGGCCCTTAGGCTGGTGATGAAAAACAATCTTGGCCTTGTTCGTAGTCTACATAGCTTTATGGGTTAAACAATAAAAATAGTGATTTGGGGGATATGTGCTTGCTATGTGCATTATTTCATCCTACAGGGAGGCATTTGATACAGAAGCCTCACTAATAATGGAGGTCAACTATTATAAAGGATGAATGGTAAGATAATCAGTATCTGATTACCTGACCGATGATGGAGGCTGTGGAGAAGGTGTAGCCAGCTGTGGAGGCGGAGTGGAGGACTTTGGGTGAGGTTCTGCATTAGCACCACGACGTATTGGTACCTTATCCACTGATCTGTCATGGGAAACCAAAGCTATATTATGAAAATTCACTCCTAAGAGGCACCACTTTCAAAATTTATTATCATGAGTTTTTGCATTTGTATATTGATTATTAACCCTTAAAATAAAACCTTCCTTAATGTGATGTTTTCTCACAGATACATAAACTTGTGGAGGTATCTGATTATTTTGTGAGCATAAAAAAAGAAGGGTGAGTTATTTCCCATGTCATTTCTACATCCCTGGGAAATGGGTCATTGATAAAAAAAAAAAAACACTTTTTTTTGAAGAAGTACTACCAAGTATTAGTGGAAAAAAAGATGTATGGGAGAAATTACCTAATCAAATAGCAATACTTCAAGGAAACTACTTACACAGAGATATGAAGGCTAGGTATACTGGGGATCTCATAACGTGCAGGAGAAGCAGTTAGTGAGAAGCCCCATGGGGAATATGTGCGTTTTTTGCTGGGGAGTCGCATAGGCTTCAGGTACATCTGATTGACCGTATTTGTGTGGCGGGGGCGTTTCTTAATGGTTAAAATAACTTCCACTGGAAATTCTTGCATCATACCAGTCACCTTATGGAGGCTCCACCCAACCTGTTACAGAATAGAGTTAGCTACATGTAGGTCAAAACACAAATCATTATCATCTTGGAAAGAGTGCATTTCCTCTCTAGCTTATATAAACAAATCTTTTGGAATCTTGCAGAGCAAGCCTCCAGGCAGACAACAATCCCAACCCAAGTTATTGTATATGCATCACTAAAGAAGTGTGTATTAAATGCAGTCACAGACATAAGCTTTGAGGTACTTCTTCATCTATTTATCTGTGTAGCAAAATAATAGAGGGTTGAGATACAACATCTAACAATTAAGATACAACCTACTATATAAGCATTCACTTACAACTGTCTGATAGTCAATTTGCACCAACTCATCTCCTTCCTGGAGTTTGCCACACTGGTAGGCAGGACTGAGAGCGATTACACCTGACACTTGGTGAACACCTTGGTACGATGACTGCAGCACCAGTCCCTGTGTTTAAGAAAAACTAATTAGTAAATATACAAAAAGTTAAACTAGTACATTGCAAGTAACAGTAAAATATGTATTCTTGCTCAATTCTAATAATTTCCCTTCTTAACTTATTAATGTAAATTTCACTCTCTCCAAATATACTATAGATCACAAAAATATATATCTGCTTGCTTAATGCTAATAAAATAATTAAAATTTCAATTTACCTGACTGACATACCAGTACTCTAGGGCCTTTAGAGGTCATTTTCAAGGTATGAAATTTTTTTGGGTGAAACTGATATTACAAACACTTACAATATGAAAGACAGAACATATACACTCCTAACCACACTTACCCATTCATCGTCTGCCTTCTTCTTGACTGTGGCAATGTCCAGTGATGCTGGTTGAATGATGAGAGGGTCGTCATATTCCTGCAACATTCATTTTGTTAACATTTATATGTTGAGTTGGGTAATCCTGTAACATTTTAAATTATCTTGTATGAAATCACTCATAAGTTTCAACTGTATAGTAATACATAGACAAAAACAGAAGTGCCACATATTAATACATGTACAGATAAAAATGTGATCAATCAACTTTATGCTGCTGTATATCTCCAGTATGTAAATGTTACTAACCTGTATAATTTTGTCTGATATCATGGCCAGGCTTCGACATAGTTGGAGTATGACAGTAGCTTGATTTTCAGCAAACATGTCACGCTGGGCAATGGTGGCCAGTCGGATGCTCAGTTCCACCAAACTGCTCTTCAGTGCATTGTATCGCTCCTGACCCTCAAAGGGTTGTCTGTAACAGTGATGTTAATTTATAACCCCTTGGGATCAGGTTTTCAATGTACAGTATCAATGAAAATAATCTGCATTTACAAAAGTAGTGTAACTACTACCAATACTTATCCCCTCTGAGAATGAATCACTCACTGCTCCATCCAATTACTCAAGAGGATTACAGTTACAGTATCAATAATTACAACACCATCAGAGAGGATTACAGTTACAGTATCAATAATTACAACACCATTGCGGATGCCTGTCCAGGATGCAACACAGCACCCCATTCTATTAAACACATTATTGAAGACTGCAATGCACACAACCACACTCGCCAACAACACAACATACACTCTCTGAGGGCACTGTGGGAAAGCCCGGTTCAAGCCATGACCTTCCTCAGGAGCTCGGGGCTGCTCGGCCAGACAGCTTGAGGAACTTCAACAACAACAACAACAACACCATCACCAGGCTGACTTACCTGTTCAGCCAGCAGACAAGGCCCTTGACAGCAGCAAGGACCTCTGCTACCCCTGCTATCACTGCTGTTGACACTCGTTCTTGCCTCTTCTGTGCCGCCCTCCTTTCTGCTCCCTCCCCATCTTCATTCCCATTATCCTCTTCAGCACTACCTGCACCATTCCTCACAAAAGTCTGTGGAGTTTGACGTAGCTCGCAGTATATACTGCGAGCTTTGGAGCTCAGACGCAGTGCCAAGTACTGCACATTCTCTTGGTCAAGCTGATAGTGCTGCAGGAAATAAGGTACAGATTTAATTTTAAGTGCTAACAATACGAGGGTGGTGAAGCTTCACCGCATAATCTCTACATGTGTTTAATGAAGTTTTATCCACCCATGAGACTAAAATAATCAATAAACATTATATAAGAAGGGGATGGACAAGCTCTTATAACATGAAGGAAGAAATGAAAGAACAGAAAATTAGATAGATGAGGAGCAGAATAATGGATAAAAGGGAGGAAAATATAAAAACAAAAGAATACTGTACACTACAGTATATGGGAAGGAGGAGGTAGCTACATGGAAAAATAAAAAACAAATGAAAGGTTACAAGAGAGTAAGTAGTATATCCTAGTTTAAGATACGCTGCTGAACACTACTCACAATGTTACGAAGCAGTTCCACAGCCTGCAGTATGAGCTCCTGGTGGCCCACCTTTGTCACACAGAGTGGTGGGAGGTCGTCTGGACTGAGCTGCAGCAGTCGTCTTCCATCCACACGATTATTGACAAAATAGTGAACGTAAGGCAGCACCGTTTCATCCAGACCTGTGGTACCAATTATGATATAGATAGATAGATAGATAGATAGATAGATAGATAGACAGATAGATAGATAGATAGATAGATAGACAGAGAGAAAGATAGATATATACATACTCTAAGTGATTTATCCCTTGCACATGCCAGTCTGTATCCTCATGCAGCACAAGAGTGATAAGGATGATATCACGATCTTACTTTTAATACTTTCCAGGCAATTCCTTATATCTAATGCACTGTTTTATAGACATATGAGAAAGGGAAATCTCAATACAGTATGTCGGGGAGTATGGAGGAAGAGCCTCTTAAATTATCCTGTACACCAGTGCGGTACAGTCATGGTCAAAAGTCCTGCAATCTGGTGAATAAAAGTGAACCATTTGAGTGAATCTTATGAACCAATATTGCACACACCAACAGCTATAGTTTCGGATAATTTTTCGAAGCCATCTCATTGGAAGATGTTGCAGGACTATTGACCATGACTGTACAGTCATCCCAAACAGACATGTACCGGTACTGTATTTGTAATCTAGTCTCTGCAGTGAAAGAACCCTTGTAGCCCCCTTCTAAGGGAAATCAAGGCATCCATGATCAAACTCATATACATGAAATTACATATTTTCCACCCACCCTAAACCCCTAATTACCAAAGTTCTCCCTCAAGATAACAAAGTAGGAGAGGAGGGAGGCATCTTGGAGTTGCAGCATTTGCAAAGGAAATGTCATAAAAATAAAATGTCTATAGAAATAAATTATGTTAGAATAACGTCAGGGTTGGCAGTAACTATATACAGTATAGGTATATATTTTTTTTACTATGGTAGTGGAGTGTACCTTGTTGTGTCTTCCCTTTAATCTTTACACGTACGGGGAGATTCTATTATTGGTGAATTGGAAAGTTTATGATTCCTCCAAACTATAACAAGAAACAGATCCCCTGTTAGTACTGTACCATTGAGGGCATCTGTTTTTGGTATAGTTAGGAGGAATCAGTAGCCTTCCAATTTAGCAACAAAAGAATCTCCCCTTAAATAGTTCCCCCATAAACTATTTCCTGTGTCCAGGTAATATTCATACATCACCCTGAAGTCTTTCTCTACATTCCCATTGATGCCGTAACCCTTCCTTTGGCCCCAACACATGACACTGAATAATTATTCTTTTGTTGGTGAACTGGAAGGTCTCGATTCCTCCAAACTATGCCACAAAACAGAGGGCCTTAATTAATGTTACTTAAATGAGGGATCTGTTGTTTCGTGGCATTAATTGGAGGAATCGGCAGCCCACCAATTAAATTTACCCTCAAAAGAATATCCTGTTTAAGTTAAGGGATAGATTCTTTTGTTGGTGTATTGGAAGGTCTCAGATTCCTCCAAACTATGCCAAGAAACAACAGATCTCGGTATTTATTGAAAGAATTACCGTTTTGCAGCAGTGTTGCCAGATCCGGCTGGGTCCCAGTATTTTGCCCCAGTCATTTATTGTATTTTATCATGATTATTTCCCGGTAGTTTGCCCAGGTTAGGTTCCGGTAGTTTGCCCAGGTTAGGTCCCGGTAGTCTGATGCGGTCTAGGTTAGGTTAGGTCAGGTCAGGTAAGGTCAGGCTAATTTCAAAATGCCCCATTTGAATATGCCCTATCTTGTAAATGGGGCATTTCCGGAGAAAATGCCATAGAAGAAAATAGTCTTAGAATGGTCTAAAATAGTGGGTAATGAAGGTAGAAAAACCGTACGCAATAACGGTAATTCATTCAATATTTACCCAGATCTCTTAGTAGTACCATTAAGGGTGTCTGTTTTCTGGTATATTTAGGAGGAATCAGGAGCTTTCCAATTTACCTTCAAAACACTTAAGGAGGATCCAGTAGCCTTCCAATTTACCCTCAAAACAGTTTAGTTAGAAGGAACCAGTAGCCTCCCAATTTAGTTAGGAGGAACCAGTAGCCTTTTAATTTACCCTCAAAACAATTTAGGAGGAACCAGTAGCCTTTTAATTTACCCTCAAAACAATTTAGGAGGAACCAGTAGCCTTCTAATTTACCCTCAAAACAATTTAGTAGGAACCAGTAGCCTTTTAATTTACCCTCAAAACAATTTAGGAGGAACCAGTAGCCTTTTAATTTACCCTTTTAAGAATCTCCCGAATTAAAGGGCGTGGGAGTGTGATGTCAACAATGTCCCTGGCCTGTCCTTATTTAACTCCTCCATTACACCGGTTATATATTACTCCTGTTTTATCTCACCGGTCCCACACATTGCCTGAACATACACCTTTTTTAATATCTTACCTTTTAGCCACTCAGCGACTTGGTCAGGGCTCCATTCTGCCACATTGACGTAAGCCATCCCAGACCCTTACTACCACCACCATGGCCTCCCCGATGCAGTGTTGCCCGGTCTGCTTCACGAAATGTCCCCAACTTCAACATCAGAATTTCCCTTTTTACCTCAAGAATTCCCTGTTTTAATTCTTGAAGATAGTTGTATACAAGACCAATAGAACTCTCGTCTATTGGTCTTGGTTGTATGTACACTTGCGGTCAGAAATTGTGTCTGATCCCTTGGCAAAATGAATTGCAAACAGCCTAGCTTTGAAGGTTCGAACAACTGAGCGTCTCCCTACAACACACAGTAGTTCGAATCATCAAAGCTCGGCTAGTTGCGATTCATCTTGCCAAGGGATCAAGACCACAGAGCTAAAAACATAGAGCTCGCCGCCCCCCCCCCCTGGCGTGTCGCCACCGGAAGTGGGTTGGCGGCCATGATACCTGCCCTTCCCCTCAACCACAGTGATCAAGACACAATTTCTGACCGCGAGTGTACACTACATGTACAGTCGGGGAACAAAATATCTGAATACTGTTGGGGGTTTCTGGGAACAACATCTGGAGTAAACACGTTAGTACGATAATAAACAAAATGAATACATACACATTATTAGTGTAGCAGACACCAAGCACCTTAATTGCGCTTTCCCGCCCTCACCTGTTCACCTGCCACTGGAGGCCGCCATGACACCTGCACACGCAGCCGACCAAACGAGATAAAAGGAGCCGACGCGCCGGGCTCCAGTCACTCTACAGGCTACAGCTAGCCTTCTACCTGGACTCGCCTCTTGCCCCTGCCACCGACCTCGCCCGCTGCTACTCTCACCAGCTCCAGTACACCACGCTACCTCCTGCAGCAGCCCCACTCTACTCGGCCAGCGACGGCCACGGCAGAAAGTCTCTCTCTCCACAAGGCAACCCTCGCCTACCTTGCTAACTGAGTCCAGGAAGTATGTGTGTAATATCCAACCTTTGTAGCTATACCAATAAATTGTTACCGTGTACAATCGAGTTTGTTCACCCCAATAGTAACACAACACCCTGTTGTTACATTAACTGATTCTGGGAGACATCAATTAACCACAGACTGCGTAACTAAATTTATCTTTCAATTCATAAATCTTTTCTCTCTGTGTTTACTCTTGAGGTTGTTGCCAGAGGCCGCCAACAGTGTTTCAGATACTTTATTCCCCAACAGTACATTTACCCATGGAGGTATAATATAAATTATACCTCCATGACATTTACCATCTTGATATTTAGCCTGGTAGAAATCTTCCCATTTATTCTTGAACAATCTTTATATAATTCCCCATTGGTACCTCTAATTCTCCATGTCTAGAGAAAATTTTCCATACATGGCAATACTGCTTCCCGATGATGCTCACAGTACTGCCAATTACAATCCTTTTTTTTCCTTTGCTTTCCGTACCCTACCACATATTTTTATACCTTTATAATTGTAAGCTTTTTTTCCCTGCAGTATAGCAAGATACAACTTCGACTATAGCTGTAGGGCTGCACTTATTTAAACTAAGCTAAATTTCAAAGGTTATACATATCGGATCACATTACTCAGGCCGTATGTTCTCCACGTATTATCGATAGATTTTTCCATTGTTGATGGAGCATTTTAAGAAATCTTGAATTCAACAACAATAATTTAATAAGAATATTTAATGTTCAACAACTATGCAACTGCATCATGGAAATTGGTAAATGCTTCGAGGATATGGTAACACTTATAAGGACTGTTTTGTCATAATTTCGTATTCGGTTCTTAAATATTGTTCATTCTATGGCAGTTCAATACTATATAGGCACTTCCAGTTTTATATAAATAAATTTTTGCTCTGTATCCAGTGATCGTAAGCAGCAGTGAATACTGAAAGATAACTAGTCCAATCAGCTGTGGAAGCTGCCATAGGCACTGTATGGGTTTAACTAAAGGAGGCTAATGAATCAACACAACAAAGTATCACCAAATTATACATGTAATATTTTAGTAACTGGGTCAACAGAAAGCCAGAGTAGGTTTACGCTATATCTATTATTTTCAGCCTCTAATGTCAGTGGATTTCCCCTCCCAGTCTTTCAGGTTGAGTCCAGCGCACTCTAAGTCTAGTTGTCTTTCCCAAAACTACCGAACAAAACAAGAGTCCCTATACTTTTTTCAGCTGATGCTTCAGAGTCGTTCATGTAGTACTTCTGCAATCAATATAGTACTGTCGACTGAGAGATCTTGTTGGTTTTCCACGATTAACATGGAAAAAAATGATTATATATAACTAAAAGGTAATTACAGCTACGATTCTAATAATCATTAACCAAGAGAAGAAAAATAGTTATCCAAAATATCACAGGGGTTTCCTACATTCTGTAGTGCTTTCTACTTGTTAGGGTGTCTTTCAAGCAGATTTGAGTTGTCACAGTATCCAAATGACTGCTTCAAACTCCCACAAACCTCAGCATTGTAAATTTGGGATATCCTTAGGTAAAATGCTTAAAATAAACACCCAAGAGGCTGCTCTTCTATATCAATCTCAACTGTCTATTTTCTCCAACAACATAGAGAATATAATGCACATGTAAAGATTAAATTAATCCTGACATGATAAGGAATTCTGAAAAATAAGATAATTAATAATGTTACGTAAGTAACACTATTATAACCATATGATATGCAAGGTAATAATAAACACATTTTACAAAATGAGTTTATTTAAAAAATCATATATACATAGGCATATCTTTCTAAAGTGTGAGATGGTAGCCATTTAGCCTAAACAGCCAGGCAGTTCACACAGCAAAGATCCTGCCTTAGTGAAAGCTCTCGTGCAAGACCCTTCACAATCAGAGGAGACTAATGGGGTAGAACACACCCCTTCTTAAACAATATGGCAGCTTGAAAATTAAACAAATTGGCAATGCGCATCTGCCAGGCAGAAGTTCCACTGTTAGGCTGCACTAAAACAGGAACTAGGGTATCCACTGTAACAGCAGGGTATTCATACTATTATATTCTTGTTTGAAACTTACAGCAAGTGACACTAGTTTGCCAGGAATGAAGAAAGAAACTTTTAAACATTTAGGAACAACACGTTGTTTTGATCTAATGCAATACTTCCACATGGTGTTTTGTCAGCTTGGTCCTGGTGGCCAATTCAGCTACTAGGTTAAGCTCAGACACCCTCCAGCATCTTCTGATGTGGAGGTTCCACAAGCAACCCAGGAACATATGACAAATCAAACTTGTAGGTAAGGTTGTATAAATGAATGCTTTGCTTTCTAAACTTTGAAAAACGGGAAATTCTTTACAGAAAACATCACACAAAAGTTCCAATTACCTGAATTTCAAACCTAAAGTAATATTGTTTCTTTTAAAACAAAACAAGAATAATAACCACAAAATTATTTTTTTTTAAACTGAGCTACCACATGCTACACACAAGTATAGGATTGTACTAAAGCAATAAGTATAGGAACCTTGTTTATAACACTCTTCATGACTTCCTTTTTATCCTCATCACGGTTATTACTGTAAGTCACTTCAAGAACATACAGTAGCTATCATTGGAAATAAAGTTCCTGGGCCAGAATAAAATTAAATTCTGTTCTGGCTCTTCATGGTTACAGTAAAAACTAATAACCATTACTAGCAGCTGCCTCTATCCTGACAGACACAATAACACAAACAATAATTTGACATAAAACAAAGACTTAGATACACTGAAAAAATTATAACATTATTATAAGTTTGTAAATATCCTAGAAAAAGGAGAAAGGCATACCTGAGACATTAACAAAATGGATAAAAAAAAATAAAAGGACAGCAGCATGGGGGCCAGTGGTAACAGCATGTGTTGTGAGGCTCCCACGCCACTTCCTCACTTTGTACAATACTCCACCAAGTTTGGTTTAATTAACTAATTAATTCAAATATTAAGGAAAAATACAACCTCAAATATGAGGTCCAAATATCAAATAACAATAGGTATTATTAGTGATTATAGTCCCATTACTAGTGGATGGTGAGTAGAGGCTGTGGGGAAGATTACCTATTCTAGTGTCTGTTTCTCTGTCAACAAGGTAAGCTGCTGTAAATACTGCAGGCAGACTCAGATATATAATATTATGTATTGTTCAACGTGCAAATGTGTGTGTTTGTGTAATGTTATATATTAGAGAAATTAGAAAAAAAATCCTACCCTCACAGCCTCTACACAATAGCACCAAAGATAAAGAGTTGCCAATATGGGCCGGGTGCGAGTGTGACACAGGCTCTGAAGGCAGCCGTCCTTGTGCTCGGTCTATGGGGCGGCCAGCAGCTGGGGCACCAGGTTAATTCTCGGGCTCAGACTCTTGACTAGCTTGACTGGTTAACTTGCTAATAGGGATAATGTTATGCTTGAGGAAGATAAGATGCACTGACTTAGGAGAAGGGATGGAGTCAAGCTGTAGAGCAACCCCAACCATGCTTGCAGAACTGCTGCCCACAGATGTGTCCTACTGGCCTCACACGCTGCTCGTAGCCACACTTTCACACGTTATATCTCTAAACTGAGGTAAGAAATTAAGCCTAAGCTGCTGCAAGGCTCCATCAACGCTGGCCAGCAATATGGCAGGTCAGTTTTGGGTTCATGAGTGAACCACCCATTCCTGGCCATACCAGCCAGCTGGCAGCACCACAAGTGTCCTTTGTATTAGCTATATGCCAACACCACTCTTGGGGCCACCACTGCGCAAACCAGCCCCTCACCACCACCTCATCCACAACATCAACAAATTCCACCAATGCTCTCCTGTGTCCTCCTCAGTCTGCCTTCCTCACTTGTGCAAATATTTTGCCTTCAAAGAGTGGTAAAACAGCAGAGTCCTCTGTGATTTCTTCATTAATTAACCCAAACTCCTCACAGTGCTTCTTGAAGAAGAATCTGGAAATAACAAGAAATAATTTATCTACTTAAACTCCTTCACTTCAACCCATATTAATATTCCAGTCCTACATCCTTATAGATTGAACCATATTCCTCACCAGCCAATTAACCAACACTACATTAAAAGTGCCATGCTCATTTTCCTTTAGTTACAAAACTATTGCATTCAGTCACTTTTAATGCCTGCTCTTACTCCCCATACTTTACCACAATCACAGCTCTAATCTTGGTTTAATCCTGTTCAATCAGGGATAGTGAGTGTGATGCTGGCTAGTTAGTAAAATGGGTTAGCAAATATCATAAAATATATTCAGCCAAACCATAATGATATTATTTGGTCATCTATCAGAAAAAACTCTTCCTGTGCAATCAACTTTGATCAGGAAAATGTGCAGTAAAACCATGAATCTCTATTGTAAATTCACCACCATATTTACATGACTATACACTAAAGGGTTTTCAATTACTATACATTTAAATAAATAAAAGATTTTCCACCTTATTACAAAGTACAGTAGATAATTATGCAGCATTCGGAATTACTTTACCATGAGACAGTAAGTTAATAATTCTATTCCTTTTCCTTTTAGTTAATTTAAGCATAGAAAAAAAAAAAAAAAAAAACGGGTGTAATGCCAACTCCTTTCTACCAAAAAGTTAGTACTGTGCAACTTAAGATGTGATGGACCTATTTACAGTGGATGGTATGTACTTTCACCATCCATCTACTGTACTGCATAGTCCCAAACAATGTCATACACACAAGAGGCTAAATCATCAAAAGACATATACAACTTACCTGAAATTTCCTTTCTTGGGGAGATGCTGTTTGAAGCGCTTTAAGGTGACTGGAAATGTGGGAACTCTTGTGACAAATGGAACGGTATCATCATGAAAACTGTAAACAATGGTGGTGACATCAGAGGCACCTGTAGTGGAGGTGCTGCCAGCTGTACTGCCACCACTGCCACCACCTACCCCTACTCCAGCCCCACCACCACCACCACCACCACCACCGCCACCACTGCCACCACTGCTGCTGCCACCACTCTCACATGCTACACCTGTCCAGGGAAGGTTCCCATCAGAACAATGTAGAATATAAACTTACATCTAACACAGCATCACAGGAGATTTATCCTACTTTTGGGGCTGCTAAACTTGATTTAATGTTTGCAAAATATATATATATATATATCTGTATACTTTTGTGATAAGTAGCAAGAGTCAAGCAGTTTAGCAGCACCATTTATTATTTTAGGGAGAGCAGTAACAGCAGCTAATTAACAGTGCAAAAAGCAAGCTGAGAGGAAAGAAGTGTGTAATAAATGTGACAGTAACTGAAGCACCACCTAGCAGTCACTGCTCTGAGTAATAGGGAGTTCAATTTTATGCCGAGTTTTGGGCAAAGCTGACACTCTATCCTTGCCAAATGTTGCTAAAAATGACAGGTTAACTTAGAATAGAGAAACACTTTCGAGTTAGTGGGGGGAAAAAAAAAAAAAAAAAAAAAAATCTGCTTCAAACCAATGTTCATAATTCACTGCATCATATAAGTCAACACAATAGGGGTTGTAGCTTTGTAGACTTATCTAATTTTTGAACTTATGGTGCAGGGAGATAGGAGAGAGGCTGACTGGAATACAGCAACACAAGCATATGAAGCAAAAGATGTTTTAGTAATACAGTCGTGGCATTGAGCTTGCCGAACCACAGAAGTGAAGACTGTAGCAACAAAACTGGCATATGAACCAAGTAGGTCAATGACAGTGACTGCAACAGCAGAGTTGTATGGAATATGTATTGAATATGAACACAATGGTTAGGAGCATTAAGCCAGCCATCATGAACACATTCATACATGAATCATCATGGACATGCATGTGAGACATATAAAATATTGCTATAAATTTCACTGCTTTCACACCCAATCAGGATACCTATGAGCAACAGGTAGTATTGAGAAGCTAGATTTACCAAAGAATGCAAGAGGAAGAGAAGAATGTAAGTTCAAGACTGCCAACATCATAAATGGGATACCACATTACAATTATATTAACTATCCTGAATGCAACTTAGTGCAAGTTTGAATTACCCTATATATGTGAAACCTACAAATAATGGGGTTGCTAAAAAGACCAATAAGGAGTTTTAATGTCCACACTTTCAACTGCAAGTATGACAACAACAAAGATGAATAAAATCTTACCTGGAGGTGTGGGTTGGGAGTGTCTGGAGGCTCGTTGTCGCCTCAGTGTGGAGCCATTGGAGCCAGAGGAGCCAGGGGGTGCAGCACCTGAGTTTGATTCAACTCCATGGCTCATTCCTCGGCCACTGCCAACCTCAGAGTGGCCCCGACTGTGTCCCGAACTGTGGCTTGAACTGTGACCTGCTGACCTACCCGAACCATGACTCCCACCGCCACTGAAAAAAATATATATAATAAAGTCAATACTTCATTAATTCAAGTTGTTTTAGTGTCATGTAATATAAATCTGTAAGTATTCCTCACACCATGCCCCCTCCTAGGACCATTCCATTATAATAAATGAAAAACCATTCGAGTAGGTCTTAAATTTACAATATTTTCCTATTCCTTCTTCAGGTTTAGGACATTTGGCATGTAGACACAATACAAATACTAAACCCCTTTTCTCATTTAGATATTGTAGTAGTTACAAATACTGTATCTTGAAAATTATTGAAATATAAATAAAAAATAAGTCTCTACTTGCTGCATCCACATGTTAGGTTGCCAATACAGTACATGATGAGGAGAAAGTGAGTTTCTCTTTTATCTCTTCACTAAGTAAATACAATTGGTTTGTTCTCCAACTTGGAATACCACATCTTAGGGAACAGAAAATTTCAGCCTTGGCAGACCTGGGTTGAGCCTTAATCTTCAGGTGGGTCCGCCTACCCCTACTACTTAGAAGTAGGATAAGATATCAATGTAAGAGAATAATATTACCGACTCCTCCTCCTTGGATCTTCTTGGTGTTGGCCATGTGATTGGGATGTAGGCAGTGCAACACTGGGCAAGTGCAAATGACCATGAGCAGCATGGGAACCTGCCATCTCCCTCTGCTCAGCTCCTGACCCTCCTGCCATCCAACCACTGGTCCCCCTCTCCTGTGAGCCTGACCTGCCTCCTGCAAGGCTGCTCCCACCTACACTTGTATTGCTACCACTGGTTGCAGTCCCCCCTATGCTCATACCACTGCCACTTCGCCGTCCACCACTGCTGCTACTTCGCCTGCAAATTACATCAGTTAAACACCTTATCATATCATAATTTGTATTGCCTGTTTACAAAACTATTGACTGATTACATCTAAACAAACCGCATACCATATACCACACTGCACTTCAAACCTGGTAAACCTTACATCATATACCCAACTACAAACTACTGCTTCTTCATTGTACAGTACACATACGGTATATTATAATGAAAAATTTTAAGTTCATTTTGCAAATACTATAGTCATTTTTTAGTACTAAATTCATAGAAAAAAATTCATGACATTGATTATCCTCTATTCTTATATGGTAAGAAAATAAGTGCCCATTTTCATTTACTCATATTGTATAATCAGGTTTGCTCTTCTTTTCAACCAATATGTGGGCAACATAATGTCCATACAGTGAAATAAATCAATGCACATAAGAGGCAAATGTCCTACATAGTGCTAAAATTGATGAATGACTCGTGCAATGATGCAAGGAAACCACAGGAAAAGTGCTAATAATGGAATTTGTTAGTAATGCAGAGAAAACAGATTGACGTGAGTCACAAGCACACAAAGCTCACTAACACACCCACAGTTATTCTTAGAAATAAGTCATTAGAGAAGAGAGGAAGGATAGGCTTAGAGAGGCTGGAAGTAGGGGTGAGGGAGGGACAGTCACCTCAATGTGCCAGGGGAGGTGGCACCCGCCGCCGTGTGAGTGGAGCGCGAGGAAAATCGCCGGGGATCCAACTCAGCTTCCTGGTAAGAACTGCCTGAGCTCAGACTCCCACAAAACTTATCACTCTCCAGAAGCCACGAAGTCACTCTGAAAAGGTCATGACCCCACAAGAGTGCCAGTGGGTCTCAGATCCAACTAGGAATTCACTAAAATCCAGCAGTACTGCACACCACAATTCAGCTGCACACTTTATTATGCATTTTTATTGCCATTACAACTCCTATTGCATGTTGACTAACAAGAGAGATGATTATCACAGCCAATTAATCGTGGGAAGGATTTTTTTCTTAATGCCAAGAATTTGACTTTGGTTTGGACTTTAAACCAAGAAAAGATTTTAAAGAGTTTCTACAACACATTATTAATTTTCTATCTTGCGGTGTTTACAGGAGGTAATTAAAAGCATCAGCTGAGCTGACTGTACATTAGTAAATTTACATCAGAGTAGTGATACGAATATTACACACAATCATTTTTTAAGTATTGCTGACATGCTATGTAAAAATATTTTCTTGTATTTTTTTAAAACAATAACTGTCCAGCTGAATTATTGTAGCCAAACGCGTCCCTCCCAAACACAAACTAGTAGACACTACAAATGCAAGCACAAGAAAAAGTTTTTGACATACAAATAGAAACTAGACATAAGAAACAAGAAAAAAAAAAAGAGAATTTATACAGTAAAATTTCAAGCCTATCATTATTACCATGTTTGTTAGTTTAATAACAGAAAGTTTTCTGCATTACTTTCAAACATTCCACTTTTCATCGGTATGTTTATCCTTCCACTTTTAATAAATTGTTCTGCTTTGTAATACACAGGCAGCTCTATCAAATGAAAAGTGTGTGCACAGGGAAGCACAAACTGCATTCTCATAGGCATCAATATTCCCTATAATAACCAATTGTTTCCACCTTGCATAAATTTGACAAAAATCTTTTCTACAGACACACAAGCTCAAAAAAACATCCATCAATGTCCCTTAATTTCCCACTGAGGCTGGGCTATTGTGGCCTAGTCAATTAAGGGACAGAAGGTCACCCTTGCCCAAGTGGAGGCATTACATGGGACGACATACTTACCTTTCAGTGGAGGAGGCTGAAGGTGTGAGTGAAGGACCCGAGTCAGACACCACTGACACTCCTGAGTCGGTGAGGTCGGCAGGAGGTCGTCGAGAGCTGGAGCGCCGCCCACTGGCCTGCCGTCGCCCAGAACTGCCACCATCACTGCTTGTACCTGCCACAACATTAATTGTGCATTGGTAAAAATTATTACGTAATTGTGTCCTATAAATTTATTAACCATTTCCATAAAGGGAGCTCAATAATTACTATTACTATCAATTATGCACCCAACCCAGCGATGTCACTGGGTGAACAGAAACAAAAGCATCTATGTCAAGAATGCTCAATTTCAAAAATAAAGTGCTAAAAAAAAAAAGTAGGCTACATGAAAAAAAAATGATAAAACACATATTATATATATTTCTATTCTATATAAATTAAAATGTTATAAAGTTTTATCACACTTCCTTTTGAAAGCATTCAAGTCAGGATTAGTATCAAACTCCTCATTCTTAAGATTATTCCAAAGTAAAGATGTTTTGGGAGTGAATGAACTTTGAAACTGTGAGGTGTTGCATCGCTACTGTTTAACATAATGAGAATGCATTCTCTCAACACGCCTGGTATTTCTAACTGGTACATAATTTTCTGCTATGATATCAGAAAGCAGGTGATGCTCATTAAAATATATTTTAGAAAATATCAATAAAGATGAAATTTTATGCTGATGTTCAAGATCATAATTTCTGTTATTAGGAAATATAAAACTACCACTTCTTGCAACTTTAATAATAGTCCAAATGTGCATATGCTAACACAATTTTCCATTAAGGGAACTCAATATCATGCACCCTATTCACTATGTTAACAATTCTATTCTATTTTGAACCTACCTGCATAGTTCTCCATGTAGTCTGGCATGGACCGTGACTTAGGCAGAGGGTGATGGAGAGGTGGGCGATCACTGCTATCATAGTAATCTGCCACGTTGCCCGAGTCCGACGAGAATGTTGAGTATACATCCTGCAACCCAATAATAATGAAGACATTAGTATGACAACATGCAACATATGCAATCATTTAACTACTGTACTACACTTTCTCTCAGATGTAAACCTCATTAGAGTAAGACTTAAGTATCCCCAACCAACAGGTCCATCTTCCTGGATAATAAGCAGGGATTACAAAAAGAAGGGATTGCTTTACGCTGACTTATATCTCATTGGTAGAATCCAAAATTGTGGGTGGATGTAGTACTTGAAAGTTTCTCCAGCAGTGCCAGAACTTGTATACTCACGCGGTCTCGATGCCAGGCATGACCCCAATTTTTTGTGGCCTGGTATGGGTATTGCATGTGGCTCGAGGGCAGGTAGGCTGGGTGGCCCAGAGGTATGTGAGCCAGGTGGCTAGGTGGGAGGTGAGGTGAGTGGCCAGGTGGATGAAGCGGGTGAAGCATGTGTGCTGAAGGAATACAGTTGCCAGAGACATACATGGACGGATAAGCACCACCCTGAAATAAGAGAAAAACTGTGTGTAAACCAAGATCCCCAGCTTTATTACACATTCAAAGATTCTTGGCTATTAATGACCATTACAGTTCCTGCCATGGGCACAGACTACCCTATATAAGAGCCAGAGGTAAAGAAAGATAATCCTATGTAGACATATAATGTCCCAATGGTTATAGCAATATTATCAATTACTCTCCCAGTGTGCTAGACCAGTAGTACATCATTAATGTTTTACAGATTTAGAAATTATCGTTTCAATCTATATAGTAAAAGCAAGTTTAAATCATATAGGTTTATACTGAAAGAACCAGGAAACAAGAAATCATCAAGGCAAGTGATGGGAGGGCGAGGAAAGGTGTAATTCTTTGGTGGGCTGTTGGGAAGGTAGGGTAAGATATGGCAGGTGCAATAACTCTGTAAGGAGTTGGGATGATAGGGTAGGATGTGATGGGTGTAATACCTTGGCGGGGTGCTGGGAAGGCAAGGTGGGGTGGGGAAGCTGCATAGGACCACCCCTCCTGCTGGCAGTTGGGGATCTGGGGTGGGGTGAACCAGGAGAGCGGGCCGGAGTGTCATTGTTGCTGTCCTGCCACACCCTTGATACATGTTCATCTGTAATAAAATAACCTGTATAATACTTCTATCTGCTGGCACAGAAGGGATATGTATTTAGGTACCTATGAGCAGCATAAAAATATACTATCTCCAAAAATGCCCACTCCACAGAAGTCACAACAAACTCCATGCTTATATAATTAATGGATGATTCAAAGGAAGGTATCTATGCATACTATATACCAGGTATATATAACATGTTTTTCAGAGATTTTTACATTTGGTGGACCTTTATTCACAAGATACTCAAACCTCTTCTATAACAACTTCACCTGTAATTTTTCACTTCTATCACACCTTCCTAGAAAAAATTGCACAAACACAACTATGATGCCACAAGCACAAGCTATGGTGCACTGGACATAGTGAAAAAATACAAATAAATCTGTTCCTAAAACCCTTAGTGTTGTAAGGAATGTTTGCACCCTTGGTAGGATTAGAATACACTTATCACAACCGACATGAAGACTTACCCAGGATTGATTGACAAGGATCAGCATCATCAAGTTGAATTTTTTCTGCCAACTTGTCCAAGAGAAGGTTGGGGGGGAGGCTGTTAAAGGCATGCTCCCTCCGGCACTCATCAGACACATTGTCACCCTGTGAGAGTACACACTAGCAATTATGATTCTGCTGAAGTTTTATATTTTTACTGTACATTACTAACACAACCAAGCTGTGGATTCCCTATTATTATAAACATTAAGATATTCCTCCTCTTCTGCTCCCTGTCTCTTAATTTTACTCATCCACTTTCCTTCACTCTGAAATAGGTGTTTTCTGGTATGTATATAATTATGTAGACATTATCCATCCTACCCTTCCATGTTTCTCTTTCTGTCTCCAACACAAGGGTTACGTTGTTGTTATTGTTTGGATATTATGAACATAGTTCTACAATAATAGGCTTACATGAAGAACAAACACTAACCATAATAATAATTAAATAAAGTAACATCTAACACTACTTTGATACACCTGTCTGTACTTAAAAATTATGTTTGCCATTTTTTAATAGAGCAACTCCACCCCGACAAAAGACAAAATAATCTCACCTCTTGGATGCGTTTGAAGGACTGCTGAACCTTTTCCTGTGACTCACGCTCCCTCTTCACCTTTTCTAGTTTTGAAATGAGCTCTGCAGCAAACTCTCTTGGTCGCACCACTTTCGGGATGGAATCATGACAAACACGAGAAGTGCGTGGTACAAACTGGCCAGGCCCGCCCAGCCCACCAGGTCCTCCCAGACCACCCCCACTCAGCTCAAGGTTTTGACGAGCATTTTCCCGCATCATCTTGTACTGCCGCTTGAGGTATTTCGGGTTGACATGCCCAATAGAGATGCCATCTCTGTCAAATATACTCTGGTATCAGTATCGTTAGACTGATAGCAAAAACACTGCCTCAACACGTAATTGCTAACTGCTGCTCTAATTTGTCTAATACTTTTATCCTTAATGGATGGGGTTACTTTATATTTTCGACTGCAGTATGAAGGGGGATGCTTTCACGCTTGCATACACACACAACACACTCACTCACACACAAATGCACATATACAAAGTGCTCTGGTTGAGTGTTTTGGTGCAGGGATGAATGATTCAGTTAGTGATAGAGCTCTTAAAAAAAAAAAAAAAAAAAAAAAAAAAAAGCCTTGGCACTCAGTCATGGACAGATGAATAAGACACGTTGTTTGCAATCTTCATCCAAAAGCACTGGATTATTTCTCAGTGTATTGTGCTTTCCACTCTCCAGTTTGAGTTAAATATGGGTGTGTAGATTGAATAAGTCCTAGAGCTGGAAAAACAATTATTTTTGCCGCCATATCACTTCTTTAGAACTTGGAATATACAAGGTGTTCATAAATTATCTGAACAGATGGTGTTGTGTATACTTACAACAACAGTGCCTCTCATTCATCTGCTTACAACTGTACCTATACATCCCCATCAATGTTCTACTGTAACTACTGTATCTCTAATATTTACATAGAAGTGTGTCAGATGCAAGTACTAGTTAACCATTCTTATCATAACTCACTGTACCAGTATTAATTTGTCACACTGATGATTAAACTGCTACCAGGCACACATAGCTAGTCATCGAGCTACAGTACTTTAAAGTTAGATCCTAACAGTCTAGCATCAGTCCCTTATTACATATTACACAAGGGACAATGTAGTACAAAATATTTACTAAATATATAGTTAAATTTATATAACCAACACAGTATGCTTGCCATCTGCTATAATGTTGTGACCTTTTTGCTACCCTTAGCAGATCTTTTTTAAGACCACACCCTTGAGAACCGTATTGAATGGTATGGTCATATTCATATAATGAGTCAATTAATGCCAGCAGTGAAAGGAAAACAAACATACTTTGATAGCTGAATGTACAGCACCATTAATGCAAGTCATTTTTGAATGAAAATAAAAATTTAGTAAGAATGTGCTCCCAAAACATCAGTTGATATGTTTATCATTATAATCTAAGTTCATGCTATCAGTATTTACATAAACTATACACTGTACTTAGATTGTCTCCCTTACCAACAAAATGGACAAGCTGTTTCTATTACTGTACTAACACCAAAGATTAAAGTACAACTTAGTGCATACATATGAGTATACTCATACCAATAAACACAATACATACACAGTACTGCATTTGACATCAAACCTGTTGTCCATTTCCAAGAGTAACTACCAATTCCACTTTAGTCATACCATATTTCACAAATCCTTAAGAATGCTTACAATTAAGGGATTAAACAAATAAAAACTTGGACAATTGCCATGCAAAGCAGAATTCAACATACAGGGAGATCTACAATAAAACCAAAGAATTTCCAAACACATCAAGCAACACTCAAAACTTTAGGCTAATAATATTGAATCTGAAAACAAATAAAAATACAGTATGGTCTTATGCCTAAGAAAGAGAAAGATAGTTCAATATTTCTTCTCAATTTACACATGTACAGTTTCCAAAGTTACTTTTGCAGAGTTTATAAACTGATGAGGAGGTGCTAAATCTTAAAGTAATATAGATGTACAAGTTTTCTACTTAAGGAAACAAGAAAAAAAAAAAAAAAAAAAATCAGGAATTTGCCCAATCTAGTATCCAGCCATTACTACAATATCAACTGTCCTTCTTACATCAGATACTTCCTTCTGCATTTTCTACAGTAAACTAATGGCACAGAATAGATAAAATTGTTCATCATCTTCAAACAATCTCTACTAACTACCCAGTACTTTATTTCAATTTAATATTGGTTCTTGCCCTTTATTTCTCTTACCATGAGGTAAGTATTTGACAAGCATGATTTACGGATCACCTTTCCAGTAAAGAACTGACTACCCATGGTCATTAAGAATATACAACAGTATAAATAATACTACATTAAGTTTAAACTGACATTTTGCCAAATGATGGTCAGTTATAATTACTTTGATTTTACCACAACACTAACCATCATGAATAAAGAAACAATATCCTGTATAAGGCATTACTTAATAATAATTAAAATGTGTTGTTAGAGGCATGCAATTCCCACTGGTCCGATTTAGATATGATACTGGTTGATTAGTCTAAATATGAATGTGTAAATGAATTCGTAAAGATGTGAGATTTAGGAAGGAGTGTGAACACAGTAATACCTGGAGGCTTTTATCTGTCAATACTCCCATTGAACAAACTGCTTTCAAATATCAAAACGTCAATTGAAGTAGGTTATTCCTATGAACTATTACAATAATTTACAAGTACACATTACCATACTTTAACCATTAATTTTAATGTCAGTTTTTTCTGTCAGATTTCGACATGCATATGGTATTGAAATTTTAGGCCCTATGCATATGAAAATTATCCCTTATACCATATTCAGCGATAGTAAAGCAAAAATTTTAGTTTAATAAGTATTTTATCAAGCATACACATAAGGTACACATTACGAGCATTCAGGGATAAATGTGTCCTCAGTGTAATAAACACAGCATACGTACTTTGTCTATGTTCACTGGTAATCTTAAGTTAATCAAGTACAGTAGTGTGTCATGTTAATGGAAGCAAAATCTGTAAAATAACTGGTGTGGTGTGGCAGCTTTTAAAAGTCATACTGGTACTATACTGCAGGCACATTAGTATGCAGATATTTTCTACTAAAATCACTCAACTGTAAGGGTATATTGATGTTTATGATTGTCTATTGTATGAAGAGGTACTAATATGTGATGTGCCTCTAGTGTATGGAATGTTTTCTTACAATAAGTAACCTAGTCAAGAAACAAAACTAGACATTTCCAAGTACAGTATAATACTTAATCAATTTGCACATTCAAACCTCTCCCATATACCTACCTAACTGCTCGCATCCTAACCCCTATCCACTGTTATTAGCTGATGGTGTGTTAACCAGCTGGTTCAGCTGTCACCTTATATCAACAAGATTTATGTCTGTGTGAGGTTTTAGCACTGGCAACTCTAATTTTTCTTTGAAAACAAGAAACCCAGCTTACAAAAATGCACCTTAGAACCCTATACAAGAATATCCATAGGCTTGGTGATGACATTATTTGGTAAGATGGCTCCATAGACAATTATTTGGTGCTATCATACTAGATACCATCATCATCTACAATATTCATGACTTTTCTGGCATATTGTTCATAGATTCAAAGCAAAGAGTCTCAACCATTATTCCTGTTCTCAAAGAACCTCATTCTTATCCTAGATCAGACTGTTGTCAGCAAAGTGGAGGCTACTGCCCCAATAAACACGAATACTTTAGTACAGATCTTCTGCTTTGTGGAACTACAGTACTTTAAGGAATCAGCAGCCTCCACTCCATGATCATCTTGATTCCTAAATGATAGTGACATAATGCAAGTGTGTCTGTGGTGTGATAGTGCAGTGGTACTCACACAGAAGAGTCAGTGCAGGAGACTGTGTCGTCGGTGAGAGCGCCAGAACTCAGACTCTGGAGTTCTGAGTCCTGTCTGCTTGAGAGGTGCGCGGTGCCATAAACTGCATGGTAGGGGCTCACCCCATTTCCCCCGTACCTGCTCCTCCCATGCAAATATTGCCTAGAACACAAACACAACAGAACAATAACAAAACAACTGAAGGTAGGGAGGGAAATAGCATAATGATAAATGATAAAAAAACTGTTTAAATTAAACAAAAATAACTAAATTTGTAAAACAAAAGTAAGCAAAATAATGGAGAGGAGAAGGCTGAAAGCTGGACTCTGCTATAAGCTTCTTCAAACTACACTGTCACTTGGGACAAAGTAAAATAAAAAAAATTCTTTCAACACAAAATTCATGCACAAGAAAGTCATAAAATAAATAACCTGGTAGATATGGCAGCAGTGTACTGTAAACTAATAATGGTTTCTGAGTGGAGCAAAAAAAAGAGAAAAAAAAAACTACTGAGGTGACATAGCAGAAACAGAGAAAGACTGCTACTGTTGTACTTTCTACTGAAGTTCACTCCACCTGTCACTTGCTGCATACATCTCCACCCCTACTGCTCCTGTGCAGCTCCTAATGAAGACAACACTGCCACACCTGGCCATTTCCACTCGCAACACACAGTCATCAGAACCCCCACCTGTCACTTGTACCTACTGAGGGACCCAGAGCACGTGGCAGTGTGACTGGGACACACCTGATGCCCCTAACTCACCCTGCAATTGCTTCAGGTTTCCTCCTCTCTGGGACAGCACGACGCTTCACTGTGGCGGCCAGAGCCTCTTGAGTGAGGCGGAGCTGGGGAATGGCACCACCGTCTCCTTCATACTCACAGTCTTCATGTAGTGTAGGAAGCAGTCCACCAGAGGTGCTTACCCCACCAGGACTACTGGGAGACTGAAGGCTTTGAGGAGAGTCTGCCCCAAAGCCTGCTCCCTGCTGTGTGCATGCTCGGAGTTGCTTCAGGTAGTTCTCACTTTTCAGGAAGCTCGGATATGTACTACGCTCTATTTCCTCCTCCACCTGGAAAGTTTAATACTCTGTTATACATTTTATTAAAACAATCTTGACAACTTCATTATAAGATTAAAATTACTATATGTTTCATTACTAAATGTTTTATTTTGTCATGAAACATTATGTTGCAACTTTAGAGTTTGAAGAACTGATAATCAAATGCTTGTACACACAAAATGCACATCATGGGAAAGGCAGGCCTTACCTCTCTTTGAGCGTCATCAAATATATTGCGGTCAATATTGCGGTGATTGATGCGATCATTGAGACTCTTATAAGTTACCTCAGTGACCCGCACAGCATAATTCCTGATAAATTTCTTCCAGATGATGGGCACCAGTTGCTTTGGATCCTGCTGTTGGTCTCCACGGAGACCATTACAAGCAAACCAGAAAAGCACGGGCTGAGAGGTGCCACACTCTTCCCGTAAATAATCTTGGAATAGCTGCACACCCTGGGGGTCTTCAAGCAGGTGCTGCAGGGACTGGGACCACCGCACTGGAGGAGGGGTTGAGCTGCCCTCACCACCACCATAGCAGGGAGATCCCATAGAACCAGAGCCCACACCAGCCCCACCTCCTGACACCAAGACATCACCACCAACTTCACCTGCAGACACCAATATATTAATCTTCATTACTTGGTATTATCTGTCTATAAATCTATTCCTCAGATACCTCACTGCCTATAGAACCTGCCACAGCAAAGTCAACTGAACAAGACATAAGTAACTAGCAATTAATGGATTGCACCTCACATAATTATTATTAATATTCATCTCTCCACACAATTAAACCAGACAAATTAAAAGAATACAAACCTTGAAAATGTGCATAGAGGTGATGTGAGGGTGGAAAGGGTGGCATTACACCCAGAGGAGACTCCTTGCCTCCTAGCTCCCCATACTGCTGATGGTGATGCTGATAATGGTGATGTGGGTGGTGGCGGTGATGGTGGTGGTGGTGGTGGTGGTGTGGGTGATGGTGTATGTCCTCCCCTCCTGGCACAGGTGGTCTGGGATCAGTTTGTCCCTTCCCACATCCTTCCTCCTCTCCTTCTCCCCCACCACCTCCCCCATCACTTTCACTGTGGAGCCAAATGAAAAAGATCATTACTGAAAATTTCAACACAGATTTTACGGAATGTACCGTACCAGAGGTATGTACTAAAAAATGAATAAAATACCCTATTGTTCCTCACAAAGAGGTGTTACCCTATCTATATCTTCAACCACTTATCACCAGTTCTATAGAAGTAAATAGTATATCCCCTAAATTCCCTTCTTTCACTTCAAGAGTGGACAGGAGTCAGTAAGGAAGGATGAAGTGTAGGTGTGTGTCCATTGGTAGCTATGATAGCAACTTTACAGTACCTGTGAGGGTCCGGGGGCTGTGGGTCTGGTGCCGGGGTCTGTGTGTGCTGCCCCCCTGGGCTTGGTCCTGGGGGGGCTTCTGTCTTGACACTGCTCATCTGGCTGCCACCTGAGTGCTGCCGCTGCTGCACTCACTGTCACACCACCAGCACACCATCCCGACCACTACCTGATCAGAAAATAAGTTTTCATTATTGTCAACCTCTGCTGGTCAAACTGGAAAGATATACAGTACAGTAGACATGTGACATAATGAAAATTAAAAGCTGTACTCATCATTTCATTTTACACTCAGTCCCTGAACGAAGATCACCTAAAACACACACAAGCAAATGGTATATTTATCATGCTCTTCAATTTTTCTATGGGAATCTCATAGAATAAAACCTTTTTCTCTTGACATCCGACCCTTTTCTGACATCTTTCATTCAAACAATTTCTTGTGTAATCATTCCAATATAACCATGCCCAATGATTACTTGCCAATGAAGTAAGAAATACGGATATTATATTTTTCGATACAATTAATAGTACCAACCTGTGAGGTATGTAGGCAAGAAAAAGCATTGGATTATTCTTGCTTTTTTTCAATGAACTTTGTCCTCTACAAATCAATCAATTGTACATTACCAACAGCTTTATTATCTAACATCTAGTCCCATCAACCTTTTCAACAGCTTGAAATAAGAGTAAAAAAAATTTTGAATAATTTTAACTAAATGTTCATAACATTTTTCAAATCTACTTAAACAGATCATTCACAGCAGAAACTAATGGAACTTTTTGCCCACCTTAAAAACAGATCCTTCCGACAGAGGTCGCCTTTGCTAAACCAGACACAAAGAATAATTTCCGAAAGGGTTAAGCGCCTGCGAAACCCGACGAGCCACGCGATGCCACGCCTTCCCTACGTCTAGACTAATACGTCATTCTGCCACTCCCCCTTTTTTAAAAGCATTGAGAGTATAAACGTAAACATTTTGACACGCTTAAAATTGGCAATCATTGTATCGATGCCAAATCGTTTTCACTATAAAAGACGCAGATTTTTTTAAACCCTTTTAAGATAATGGACAATGAAAGGGTCATAACCAAGAATTGGGCGGGGCGTAGCAAGCTCCGCCATTCTGCGATGGTCGGGCGATCGATGGGCAACTGGGTGAGGCCAAGCAGTTTGAGCAGAAAGGGCGGAACAATGCATAACCCATCCTCTTACCCATTATACAGCAGCTGCTGTGGTCAGGCCTGGATGGGCCTATACAATAACAATGTAAGGGCCAGGGGCAGGAAGGGTGATAGTGGACTGGTCAACCTGTCAGCCGAGCTCAGCCTCCTCCTCCCAGATCCTCTTGTTTACCTTCCTCCCGCACGGCAGTGATCGCTCCAGGTCGGGGGACACCCTATGTGCGTTACTTGTGTGCGTCACTCTAGCACTGTGGACGCCCAGCCAAGGGGAGCAGCAGTCTGGCCCCCTTCCACCCCCCATTCCCTCCTTCTCCTAACAACAACAAACGCTTTTCCCTTGCCCCTCCTCCCAATCCCCCCGCCTCTAAGTGCGCATGTAAACCCCCGATCGATGCGGCCGGTATCAGCGGTGGTCAGAGAGCGTCTCCCCCCAGCTTCCTGCGGCGGCTCCTCGTGCGTCGCTGGACAGATGGCATATCGATCCCCCCTACTACCACATGTCCCATACCTCCCAATTTGAACCATTTATCACCATATCTTTTACTACCATAAATTAAACCCAACTTAAATAATTACAGGATAGGGTACCCATGTCTTAGAATACTTTGGCTTCTATGGAATAGCAAATAGGAAATTTTTTAAATATGGCAACAGCCTAAGATGGCAGTATAAGGAGCGTAGGGGGGAAGAGGAGGGTTCGCCACGACACAATTGTTCCCAGGACAGCCAACAGTGAGAGTGTGACAGTACGCAGCCTCCTCTCATCCTCCAGTTAGTCCTATTTTTCTCTAAACTTTAATACCTTTAAATGCATTAATAGCCAGGACCATGTCTAAATTGGCCACAGAGCCACAGACCAGAGAGGGACGAGGGGCCTTGTCAGTGCTTTGTTTGGCCTGGTGTATTTTTCCCTCCTGATCCGACCGAGGGAAATAAGAGATGGGTAATGAGGCAACGCAAGCCGGATAATTATTGAGAGTCTATAAACAGACCTGGGGGCCCACATGGTGCTAAAGAGGAGCAACAGGTAACTCTGCACCCACTCAGCCAAGCATAAACAAACCACAAATCCGTGTGCTTGGAATGGAAGCAGCGCTAGATCAAAAATTTATACTGACTCCCTGCCTCAGTTACTGTCAGTTTCCAGGTTATTATGACCACAATGGCAGAGGCAGGAGTGTGCTCAGGTAGATAATACACCTGTGCCTTCAGCCTGTCTGTTTGCCCCTACCCACCAGCACCTACCTCACCTCCCTTTCCTCACCCCCCCAAGTCATGTATTCCTCTTACCGCAGCAGACAGATACCAGAAGGGCCATATTTGCCCTGCCTTCTCTGCCTTGCCCAGAACCTACAGGATAACAAAGGACTTCAAATTTGTAAATAGTGCTAAAAAGGCTACTCAACCCCCCCCCCACCCTACCTGTTATTAACCCATGACAATAGGCTCATATTTTGGTCTCCCTCCCCCCACAGGCCTACCTGAGCCTGCATCCATCCCAACCTCCCTTCTTCTCCTCTTATTCTTTGTTATATCTTTCTCTTTCACTTTCATTTCTTACAGTAATTTATTAAGTACTGTATCCTACTGAGACTACGGTATTCTCCTTTTCCATTCCCATTCATATTGCTATAACCTCCAGTTTCTGTAGTACATTTTAGCAATAAGCAGAATTTCTTATCCTATTTCTTTCTTCACACTTAATTACTGTTCCTTTCAACAAGAAATACAGCTAAACTTCCTTAATTATATTTCTCATGTACCACTATGACTTGCCTGACTAATGAATTAATACAATTACTTACTACCAGAAAGCTAAAAATATATTACTTTTGGTTATAAAGAAGCCTAGTGGATAGAATGAATGAATGAATGATGAAAGAACAGACGGCATGGAGGGAGAGAGAACTCGGGGGGAGAGGAAGGGAGGAGCACGAGGAGGAGGGGGGAGGAGCACGAGGAGGAGGGGAAAAGAGAGGCATCAGGAGGAGAGGGAGGGGCATGCGTCGTATGAGTCAGCGAGCCGGAGGGAAGAGGAGTGGCAAAAGTGGGAGGGAGGGACAGAGGGAAGAGGGCTGGGGCAGAGATGGAAAATTGGAGATTGGGGAGGGGGTGATGAAGGGACAGCACCAAAGAGAGAAAGAAGGAAAGATAGAAAGAACGAGAGAGAAGAGTAGGACGGTGACATGTAGGCAGAGGTCCCAGAGCAGAGGGAAAGAGTGAATGTGAGGGAGGAGAGGGGTAGAAATGAGGGGAACCAACTAGAGTGCAATTCAAAAATAATATTGCTAGGGAGGTACGGTTGGTAGGGCTGGATAGGGGAGGTGGGAAGGTAGGGGAGGAGAACGTGGGCACACAAAGGGAGCCAAAGGGCGCAGAAAGTGAGGGGAGGCGGCACGTTATGTTGAGTGACGAGAGGGATTTGAAGGAAGTAAGGGTAGGAAATTTGTATGGAGTGAGGAGGAAAAAGCAGTAATGACTGATACTGGGAGACTGGTTAATGCAGAATGTGAAAGAAAAACATTCATAGCTTCTGAAAGGAGCACATAGAAGACATGAAAGATGGCAGCAGACTGATTGAAGGGAATGATAGGACTGAATGCAAAGTAGAAACATGGCGAGATGAAGGACAAAAGACGTCAGGATCAGGAGAGAGTCAGAGATGAAACAGATAATCGATAATCCTCGACGACTAAATGAAAAGAGCGAGGGCTGAATGGAGGTGGGGTTGGGCCATGGAGAGTGGTAAAGTATTAATGATGTTAGGGTTTGGTGAGAAATGGATAGAAGGGTCTGCCAACAGAGTTTGAAAGGCAGAAAGGGAGAAAAGAGTGAGTATAATGGTGGTACCCAAAAGAACGAAAGGTGAATGTGAAAGGTAAAGAGAACAAGCACGAGGATAGTGTAGGATGAAAGAGGGGGAGCATGAGAAAATTTAACAGTCAAAGAGGATTAAAAAAATTTGATAGGGAGTTTGAGAAAATTAGTAAATGACAGTGAAGGAATTGCCAGAAGGGTACTAGCAGGCAGTAAGTGAATGTAAAAAGTGAACGGACTAACAGAAAGTGAGGGTTTATATGGATATGATTCAGGATCATGAGGTGCTGGTACACTTACAAGGCTCCACTGCCGCTACTGCTCCTGGTTCCACCAATCACAACGGAATGAAGGCACACTCCAACCTGGCCTCTCCGTTGTCCATTGTTCCAATGCTGCCCTGGTTAACAGAGGCAGCTGATCTATCCCTCCAAGGCAGCTCAAGCTTGGTCAATCACAGTTGTCCAGCTGCCTCAAAATTTGCCCTCACCACACCACATTCACATCTGGAAATAATGTACATCTATTAGCACTATCCAAAAAGCATGTAATTCTGATATAAATCTGTAAGATACATCAATAAATACAATGCATATCTAGTTCACATGGTAAATACTGCACTTTAACATAGCAAGGTATTGGTATAAAACATTAAGTATGGTAAATATTTTCTACAAGTACAAAATATAACATACAATAATCCATTTTTATATCTTTTATTAGTACAGTACTGTTATACTGTACTTAAATTACACACATTTAGCAAACACATAGAACCCCCCAGCAAACATTATGCGCTTCGGATATAAACAAACCAGCACCTCGAGTGTAGCCAACCATTAGAACGAGCACCAGTCATCAGCTGTACTCCCTTGGGGCCTCCAACACCTTAAGGTCCAAATCTTAGGTTCCCAGGCAGGCCGGAAGGCCCTTATTGCTGCCAGATGGGTCGCCCGTCGCCCCTCCACTCTGAGTGAGTTTTGTCGCACCATTCAGACTCAGGCTTTCACGCCGTCCCCACTCAACATGTCCATTATGGCCCAAGAGCCAGACGCAAACCGGTGCATTACTGGTGTGAGCGACACATAATGCCCGCACGCTTACAAAACCCCATGCTGACTTCAACCGCTTTACATAATACACTCCATCCACAATTCATGCAGTATACTTTTGTAATATGCAATTCTAAAATTCTTTCTCTTGTATGAACGCCGCAATAATCAAAATACGCTGTAGTGCTACTTCCCATGAGTGATACAGTATATACTCACACAGAACCCCATGCAGACTTGCACAGTGCACTGCATAGCTATTCTCACCCCCATGAATAGGCTCAAAAAAACATTCATAATTACATTACTGTGCAAAAGTACCATATATTCAACTCCTTTAACGGAAAAACAATTCCACCATATGCAATTTTTAGTCATAGAATGCCAGTTAACAGACCTATAATACACTGGAAGACATGAAAACCATACAACAATCTCAATCAAGGCAGACATTTATTTGCACTATAGTGTTGAGTTTCATATCTACCATAAGTTACACCAAGTCACCTCAACCATAATAATAAATTTGGTATAACTAGAAAATAACATTAGCCAAAAACATGGGAGCATAGGTAGTCACTGCAGCCAGAATAATATTTTAGTGAACTGTTAGGCAGCAGCTGTGTACGGTAGTCGATGTGAATGGGACACTTAATAATAATCCCCACCAATAGAGAGCCTGTATAATGCACGCAAACATACACTGGCTAAGGCAAACACTGTGATAGAGCAGTACCCCCTGAACCTATTAAAAAACCAAGAGGCTGTTTCCCTAAAGTGCAGTGGAGAGGAAAATGTCCAGGTCAACGTTATGATTGGCATGATGAACATCGGACCCCTCTCTCCCCCTACTCATCCATTCTTTTCCCTTCTGCCTTTATAAACTCTAATTTTCTTCATAATCTTCTTTACATTTATCTACCTTCAACCAAATATTTTCTCCCTTCTTAATTCTCTTCTATCCTACAATCACACAGCTTATCAGCTTCCCACTTTTATCAAGATTATACTGTACCGGTACTGTACTGGATTTCCCTGCTTCCTTTAATTGCCTACCAGGTGCACCAATTCCTCTTTATCCTTCCTTCAGTGAAGCACACAAGCAAAAGGCATCTTACTGAAAAGTTATTGATTTAATAACTGCCATAGAACACACACTACAGTACCTTACATAACCAGAGTTTATGTAACCAAGATTTCAATGCTCTTGGTTAATGTTTTTCAACTACTGGTATAGTAAATGCATCACTCACTACCGGTACCATTCTCAATATATCTGGAACTGCAAGTGACTCCAAATTCTTTCCAAATTATTGTTAAAAAGTGTTAAATTTATTTTACTCAAAAAGTAAACAAAGTACTGTACCGTACAGATGTACCAAACAACATATAGCACTGAATGAATGAATGAACAGTACACAGTCAGTTGTGGCCGAGGGTGAAGGAACAATAACACTACTGTAGAGTTAGCCTCATTGACCACAAGTGAAACAGAGAGAGACTGTGAAGGGACACTCCAGTACACTATCAAAATAAAATCCAATGACACAGACATATGGATTCCAAAATATAAAGGGCTATTCAACTACTTTAGAAAGGGGGACAGATTCTGAAACTGAAATTGAAAAAAAAATACATACCAGTACATTTTCAATTTATCTAGCTTATCATTGTACAGTCGGCAGCAAAAGTCCTTGTCGCCACATCTGTCAAGTCATGAAAGACAGTATGGAAATTTTTAAGCTTCACACACTCACAAACTAAGGAACCACAAAAGTTTATTACTTTGCTCCCTGGATATTGTAATTATGTATGGCGAATGGGTTTGTTTGATAATTACCCTTTATGTTATCCTTCAAGAAGCGCTGAGTGAGGCGACAGAACCTTTGCCGCTGACTGTACAAATAAGCCTACTTGGCAATAAACAATAAAAAAATATACAAGTAGGCTATACCTGTAGTTTATTTTCTTTTTAAGGGAATTTATCTATTTGCTTTTCAAAGAATTCTTGCATTTAATCATACAAAATAACGGGAACAAGCTTCTATGTACCATTGGCTGCTATGTCCCAGTGGCTGATATGTGCCACTGGTGGCTGCTATGTACCATCCATGGCTGCTATGCGCCGCGGTTGCTATGTACCATCAGCGGCTGCTATGTACCATAAACCAAATAGTATATGCAGGGTTTTTCAACACATTCTATATAATAATTTTTTTTTAGTTTTTGCTATACAACATTTTCTTACCCTTAAAATGTGGTGAAGGAATTTTGAAACACCCTGGGTATTTATTGAAAGAATTACCGTTTTGTAGCAGTGTTGCCAAATCCGGCTAGGTCCCAGTATTTTGCACCGGTCATTTTCTGTACTTTACCACGGTTATTTCCCGGTAGTTTGCCCAGGTTAGGTCCCGGTAGTCTGATGCGGTCTAGGTTAGGTTAGGTTAGGTTAGGTCAGGTCAGGTCAGGTCAGGCTAATTTCAAAATGCCCCATTTGAATATGCCCTATCTTGTAAATGGGGCATTTGCGGAGAAAATAGTCTTAGAATGGTCTAAATAAGTAGGTAATGAAGGTAGAAAAACCGTACCCAATAACGGTAATTCATTCAATATTTACCACACCCTGTATAGGCCTGCTATGTGTACAGTACCATAAGCCTGCTCATTCATTATGGTACTTTGAAACTCCAGTGGACCTGCTCATCAGTACAGCAGTGGAGTGTGGACCTGCTTATTTAGTTATCCTTGTGGTACAACCATGGCTTGTGGTGTTTTCCTTTGTTCAGGATGTGGGTTGGAAGTATACTCACCAAAGTCAACCAACAATGGTACAGTTGGCCACACATGAAGCTGGTTTGGCTCGTTACTTGTGAGGTGCTTGGCTACAAAAGAAAGGAAAGTGAAAAAAGATGTAGTTTGTTGACAGGCAGACAGTAAAATATTATTACTGTCTGCTTGTCAACAAACTATAACTTTTGCTCACTTTCCTTCCTGCTGTGGCTATCTCACAAGTAGCGAGGCATACCAGAATCATATGTGGGCAACTGTACATGTAAACCAGAGCCATGGTACTGTACTGTACATAGAATCCGGTACATAGCAGCCCTGCAATGGTACGTATAAACCAAAGTGGTGGTACATAGGAGACGGTACATAGCAGCCCTACAATGGTACGTATAAGCCAAAACGGTGGTACATAGCAGCCAATGGTACATAGCAGCTAAGAAGCTTATACATCTGGCGATTAATCAGAGCAAATAGTTTTTTTTATACAAGGGCCCAGTCAGTCAGTCAAAGAGCCAATGAAATTGGATTAAAGGAACAGTCCCGCCTGAGGGTTATCAATTGAATAACCCTTATACTGTACAGTATACAGGCAGTACAGAATTGTGCTCATTTACACTGGGCCTACATCTATTGTAAAATAATGATCAGCTAAAATATTAATTCTACAGTATATAATACACGGTAGTGTTGATGAATCTGACATTCCTTATCCAAACCCCTTCAACAAGGTAGCATCACTCAAAAGAACTGTGATACCATCAGTGTTTATTCCATTTCAGTTGACAGTGATTAGGATCTCATTAAATCCTTGAAAAAATTTAACATAAATCTACAGATAATAAATAACAATAATACCAATACTGTACATAAAAATAATCAGAGAATAACATGCATAGGTTGTATTCCACCTTACTCCATAGATACTGGTAGTTAATGAACTACTGTACAAAATATACTCCATAACCTCTACGGAAGGTGTACCATACAGCCCTGATGGAATTTTTCCTGTTGTCTAAATGCACCATGCTCCCCTGCTTCCAAAGAAGCATGACCCTCCACTTACAGAATCGTCCCATTGCTCTGATCTCATGTCCATCGAAAATTTTTGAGTATATCCTTAACTGAATAATTCAAATCCACCTTACTTGTCAAGATTGTTCCGATCATCAAAACAGATTTTCCATCCTTTCTCTGACTCACAATCATCCTCTATTTGGAATTTTGGATAATCTTTTACAGTTGCACTTGAGACTAGACAATTAAAGTTTTTTATAGAGTCTGATTCATCCTAACTACCCTCATTTCCTTTTTATTTTTTCCTTTGCACCATAATCTCTTATTTCTTTTCTAGTTGTTCTATAATTACTAGTGACTTTTGATCTTTCCCTCATCTCTGACTGGCGTATAGAAAATATATTTTATCTCATCTTGTGTCTGGCATGAGAAACAAGTTGCTTAACCACTATTCAAACAACCATAAATACACGAGAAAGATTGGCTAATACTTGATAATACAAATACAAGTTAAGTGTAGAAAATGAGCATATTTCTGCCACAGATGACACACTGTGAGGTGTATAATGTAAATTTTAGTGAGGGTGATGGAGAAGTATATTACCTGCTGGCAAAAAATGCTCATTTTCTACACCTAACAATATAATCATACTCGAGTCTATGAATATCATGGCTTCTTAGCTGCTATGTACCGGCTCCTCTGTACCACTGTTTTGGCATATACCGGTATGTATCATTGCAGGGCTGCTATGTACCGGCTCCTATGTACCACCGCTTTGGCTTATACGTACCATTGCAGGACTGCTATGTATCGGCTCCTATGTACAGTACAGTACCATGGCTCTGATTTACATGTACAGTTGCCCACATATGAATCTTGTGAGATAGCTACAACAGGAAGGAAAGTGAGCAAAAGTTATAGTTTGTTGACAAGCAGACAGTAATAATATTTTACTGTCTGCCTGTCAACAAACTACATCTTTTTTCACTTTCCTTTCTTTTGTAGCCACCTCACAAGTAACGAGCCAAACCAGCTTCATGTGTGGCCAACTGTACCATTGTTGGTTGACTTTGATGAGAATACTTCCAACCCACATCCTGAACAAAGGAAAACAGCACATGCCATGGTTGTACAAGAAGGATAACTGAATAAGCAAGTCCACACTCCACTGGAGTTGTGAAGTAACTGATGAGTAGGTCCACTGGAGTTTCGAAGTAATAAATGAGCAGGTCCACTAGAGTTTCGAAGTAATGAATGAGCAGGTCCACTGGAGTTTCGTAGTACCGTAATGAATGAGCAGGCTTATGGTACTGTACGAATAGCAGGCCTATACAGGGCGTTTCAAAATTCCTTCACCACACTTTAAGGGTAAGTTGTATAGTAAAAACTAAACAATTTTTGGTATTTATTGAAAGAATTACCGTTTTGTAGCAATGTTGCCAGATCCGGCTAGGTCCCAGTACTTTGCCCCGGTCATTTTCTGTACTTTACCATGGTTATTTCCCGGTAGTTTGCCCAGGTTAGGTCCCGGTAGTCTGATGCGGTCTAGGTTAGGTTAGGTTAGGTTAGGTCAGGTCAGGCTAATTTCAAAATGCCCCATTTGAATATGCCCTATCTTGGAAATGGGGCATTTGCGGAGAAAATGCCATAGAAGAAAATAGTCTTAGAATGGTCTAAATATGTGGGTAATGAAGGTAGAAAAACCGTACCCAATAACGGTAATTCATTCAATATTTACCCAATTTTTATTATATACAATGTGTTGAAAAACCCTGCATACCCTATTTGGTTTATGGTACATAGCAGCCGCTGATGGTACATACCGTAGCAACCGCGGTGCATAGCAGCCATGGATGGTACATAGCAGCCACCAGTGGCACATATCAGCCACTGAGACATAGCAGCCAATGGTACATAGAAGCCTGTTCCCATATCATGGGAAGACATGTGTCTAGGTAAGGCAACAGGACATGCACTGCCAACTATATACCTGGGTGTCAAACCAAATCCATAAAGTACTCATGAAAACATTAGCAAAACAACCTTAAAATGTTATCTAATTCTATACATGAAAAACCGAGATCTCCAAAGAAGCAAACTAAACATCAATAAAATTATCAATATCCAACACACTTGGACAGTTCCATCTTTAATTCAGTGCATGTTTTCTGGAATATACCATTATAAACTTCCACTGACAATGTTTCCTCACATTTTCTTTCAACAACAACTCACTGTAATGTTGTAGTTGTAGACAGACACTAACAAATCCATTCCAGCTCAAAAATATACACTACGACAAGGCCAGCCCTGAATCCTGACCCTGATAAAAAGATCTTAATACTTAACAACCTTGTCTACCACTCACCCTTTAACAATTACAACAACAACAGTCTAGATGAATAATGTTACAGCGTTAACGATCTATATGCTTTATTAGGTAGCCCGGTGTGACAGGTAAGTGCCTAACATTACCTGTAAATTGCAAAGGTAGATAAATATTCAGCAGTTATCTGTAAACAAACTGTAGAGCCCCTTACCTTAACCTTTGTTGTGTCACTTCTTGCCTTGTTCACCAACACTTCAACTTGCTCACCACACCCATAACTCCTTAGCCGCCCTCAGAAACAAATCACAGGTCACACAGATAAATCCCAGGCACGAATTATCGAGTAAAATAGCCCCGTTCAGGTCCACTCGCACTCACTCTCAACAACCTGATCACAACACCTTCACATATCTTCTAAATAAACACTCACAACACCTTCAGATCTGCTCCTCTACGGCCCTTTCAACTAAATAAAGCATCGCATCATCCTTTTCCACCATCTAGTGAGGTCACCGGGTCAGAACTGTGGGTGTGGGAGGCGAGAACGGAATAAGTGTCCAGAGTTTGTCAAGATGTATGTCCCAGGGTCGAGCATTCCGGGGGTTCACAAGTCCGCCGCCAGATGGATCACCTTTACCCGCCAGGTTTAATTAAAGTATTATTTATTTTGTTTGTTATTTTGGGCTTAATTAATGCATATCGACTACGTTTTGGTCATTAAAGAGATATATTTATAGAGTGTGTGTATGTGTGTGGAGAAGTGTACGTGTCCAGGTTTAAATGGACTATATATATATATACATTATAATATATGGATTATATCATGTGTATATGGATTTCTGCAAATTCTTGTATCACATTATATATATTACATTTCACATTGTAGAATAACTATAAACAAAGTTTCTTTAGTCACAAGTTTAGTGTAATAATTCTAGTCTGTGGAAGGTATTACGGTGGATTATTTTATAGTTCTGTGACTCCCTTCCTCAAGAAATAATGTAAAAATCCTGATTATAGTATAGAGTCAGCCGTGATTATCATGTATGTATATATTGTTCGCATGTGGAGAATAAGGTAGTTGTTGTTGTATAGCTATTGCATGGTTGCTGAGTTATTACAGCAAGTTAACTATATATAACAATCGTCTTGGGCATCTGTATATATGTGGAAGCTGCCTAGTCTGGGAAACATAATAATATCATAGTATAAAATATGGATATAGGCTATTGTAGACTTGCAATATATAGCTGCTGTATAATAGTCTGAACTCTACATATCGAGGTAGCATATATATAGATAGATTCGTAGACCGTTATTGTAAATACCGTGGATTTCATGGTGATAATAGTTGTAGTGTAGTATTGGTAAGAGTTGTATAGTGGTAGTTGTGGGAGTGGTGGTGGAAGGAGACGGTTATGGAGCGGTGGGATCAAAGGAAAGCATAAACATTCCTTACAGATTCCCCTTAACACGCCTTACTCCATGTACTATGTCCCTACACACTTATCATACACCACACAACTCTTACACTAACTCTATCCTGCCATATTTAACCGCAGTATCAAATGTATACTCGTAGATAACAAGAAAACGGCACCGCTAATATTATAATCCACCAACTTCGACGGAGCTAAAGTTACCTCTCGCGAAATTTAATATCCCAGGCGGCACATCAAAGCGGCTATGTATGTACACCAGCCATATACGACACCTGTGTACGCTACACATGTATGTACGTTATTCGTGTGTACTGGGTGTTCACAGTCTATGCATCATGTACGTTTTTCATGTATGGTGCAATTTTGTTTTATAATATATTGTGCGTCAGCAAGATAAGCAATTAAAATGATTTAGCGCGTATGTTAACTTGCTAACTTATAAACAACTTATTGATTTACTAACCTATTTATATTAACTTATTTGTTGTTTTGTTCTGTACCCATGCACTGATGAAGAGCAATAATGGATGTTGTAAGCTGTTACTCCAATCATGTGTGGAAACTGTACAATAGCTATTATAGTAGGGTATAGCCTAGCTGTACCTCACCTGTGGGTTCTTAACTCTGGCAGGAGGAGGCGTATACTGATCTAACGCCACTATCTATCTTATACACGTACAGTACAACACTGTAGTAACAGGGTTGAGACTTGAAAGAAAGTAAGAGTAGATATAAATATCGGCCAGTGTTTGGTATGGCATGTAATCTCACCTTTTTGCCACGTGTTTTGAGGATGAAAGAAGACCGCCTTAGGCCTGGACGACCCTGTAGGGTTGGATCAGAGAAGGTGGTAGGGATTATAGAGAGGTGGGACAGCAAACACGAAGAAAATGGAAGGAAAAGAGGGACAGTTGAAGAGAAAATTTGGTGAGGTGGTAGGCTACTGATGTAACCCAGTGGTCAACATTTATACCAAAGCTTAGTTACTTAGCTTACCCGTTGGTGGATGGGTGTGGTGAAGATCAACAGATATATGTTTGGACATGAACATCGCTAACCATAACTCTTCGGTAAATATTGAAAGAATTACCTTTAATTGTGTACAGTTTTTCTACCTTCATTACCCACTTATTTAGAAAATTCTCATTCTATTTTCTTCTATGGCATTTCCTCTGCAAATGCCCCATTCCAAGATAGGGCATATTCAAATGGGGCATTTTAAAATTAGCCTGACCTTACCTAACCTAACCTAGACCGCATCAGACTACCGGGACCTAACCTGGGCAAACTACTGGGAAATAACCGTGGTAAAGTACAGGAAATGACCGGGGCAAAATACTGGGACCTAGCCGGATCTGGCAACACTGCTAGAAAATGATAATTCTTTCAATAAATACCAGATCTTCAATATTGCTCGGATCAAATGTATATTTGAGGGGAGGGTGTTCACTACCCTTGCATTCTATTTTTTTTTTTTTTTGTTATTACTTCTCACAGGGACAACTGGTGTGAGGGTAATGCCCATCCGTCCCGGGATGACCCTATCTCACCTGGAAAATAAACCCAGGATCATATGAATCACAGTCTAGGTGATATGAATGTTAACCACTATCATGGGACACCTATACAGTATAGATCTAATATTGTTGGTTTCCAGGGATGGGAACGGATGGGCAATCCCCTCACATTCATTGCCCTTATTAGTTTGTATTTTCACTTTGTTCATTTTATAGAGTAAAGCCTATACTTTGGTGTAACTTTCATTGATTATGTGCATCACAGGCATCAGAAATGTCTGGTTCAGCCTAGATGACTTGGACAGTGGTTGAATATCTGTTCTCCTGTATATTGACAAATTTCATGTGTAAAAGGTGCCTCAGATTTCAGTGATAAAATATGATCGAGCAGTGGACACATGTAATGGATTTCTAAAATATCTTTACTATTTTCATAATGGTAGAAATGCATTCCATTGATCTGGGCTGTGTAATTAACCCACTGAGATTATATGAGGCTCCATAAGGTGTGTCCAAGGATGAATATTGAACCCAGGCTAGTCAGCATGTGATAATACATCAACCCAATGCCCCCTTCCCATAATAATTTCTGTAGCCAATAGGAACATCCTACTACAGTACTTACAGATTCATAAGAATAATGTTATTGCAAAATTGTTTTCACTCACATCAATTCTTGGAACTGAATCAATTATGGCCTGCAAATTCCACAATTAAATCCTGTATGATGTTTTATATAGTGGAGAACTCGGACTAAACTAGTCTCTGTATTTTCCTTGACAATTTCTGTTCCAGTGTGGTGACCATGGTCTCTGTAGCTCCTGGTTTAAGTTTTGCATGTTGGTGTACACATGAACTCACTTCACCTTGGGTTTGTTGATGTGAGTGTTAGATGGTGTTAACAGAAGACAACCAGTTTCTCTCTACTAAACCTTAAGACATAATACAGAGCTCGAGGCTGCTCGGCCAGGCAGCTTGAGGAACTTCAACAACATTATCATAAAAACCGTTCATATCACATAAAACATACTGTCCCTGAACTAACTCCAGACGACATAACAAGTCAAAGAAAAGTCCCATAATCCAAGGATAATTAATACAGCTTCTTTATATATAATATATTTAATTACAATATTTGTTTTCTTGGCTACAGGCTTAGACATTGCACTAATTACACTATTCCACACTTTACTCCCTGCAATCCGATCTTACATAACAGCGAAAAGGAAAGTTGCATTGAGCGAGAGTTCATTGTACATTATTTGACATTCCTTGTTTGCCCGTTCATGAACTATAACTTCAGCTTCCTTTGAAGCAGATTTCAAAATATATTTCTAAGCTATGGTTAATGGACAGCTGCTGTTGTGGACAGAATTATGTTTATAAAAATACAAAAATATTAAAATAGCATGAAAATTTACTTCATCATATATGCTATTCTCCTGGAAATTCAGAGCTACTACTAAAGGGTTATGACTATAATATTCCAGAGTTGCAAGATTATGGATGTAAATAATACATACTGGAAGTGTCTACATAAACATATCAAACTAAAAAGTTAAAGCTTGTAATAATCTCCGTTTAAGGTTACTGTACAGAATATCAGTTGGTGGAAGAAAGAAAACAGCATTCAAAGCATCTTGTTTCCACTGAAATTTTGTATTAGAAAAAGTTTCTCTTGACAAGGATATACTGTCCAATGAGGAAATTGGTGAAAATGCCAGTGCACAGCAGAGCATAATTTATCCGTAACTTTGAAAACTAGTAAATATAAAGATTAAAGAGATTCTTGGTGTATTTTTGTCGAATGACCTTAACGAGTACTATTTTTGTCTAATGAGCTCAAAGATTATCAAATATTCTATATGGCAGGTACAGTACTCAATTTTGCATTACTGAACGAAAAAGATGTGCTAATCTATGCGAGTCTGGCCATGAACAAAATTTAATCATTTGGCCATGCCTTCATCATCAAAGTCCCTCCTCAACACTAATCCCACTCTCATTCTTATATCTCTCACCTCATCTTCAGTCTACCTCGTCTGTCCTTCTTCCACCATAGTCTTACGAACACTTTCTACATCTTGTTGCTATTACAGCATCAATTATTAGAATTCCATTTCATGACTAACTAATATTTGTTTCTATAACTGTATGTGTAATGTTACTGCAGGTAAAACCTATGAAGAAATTCTTTTACTATAATTTCCTGTTATCAGTGCCTGGTGATCAATGGATTATTAGAAGAAAAAAAAAAAAAATGATGGTCTGGTAAGCAATGCTCTACTGTACAGTAATGTTGAAATTAAAGATGTATCGTATGAGTAAATACAGTACAGAATACTTTACCAATAGAGGATAAATACACATATGATATAAACATATCTACATAAAATATAATATTCAATTTACACCAGTTTGTATCATTGTCTTACATGCACTAAAAAGGGTACAACAACTTGCCAGAGTGTTTTATATGTTTTCATGCTGTTCTATATACTGTACATATATTATTATAGGGAAGTATATTGCCTATTTCTAAATTTTCCTAAATAGATAGGAGGGTAATTTAATATGCTTGTTTGGTTTTGGCAGTAGTTTGTTAAATATCTTACTTGTTGTCTATATACAGTTAAATAAACTATCAAAGTCGAATTACTGTATTTTTCTAATTATGCAATATGGAGTAATACAACTCCAGTCTAAGAACATTTCTTCTAAGTCATATAGAGTAGATCAGGTACCAGGATCTCAACATGATACTACAGTATTACTCTGCATAAAATGCACAAGTTACCATCATTTTTACTATCAGAGCTAAAGCTTACAGTAGCTTCATAGTACATGTACTGTACTGTATTCCACATTAAGCTTTCACTGCAAATTCCTTTACATTGGAAACCCCCCAAATGAAGAACACGAGTCCTTGTACTGTATTGTTTGAAACAGCATAAAAATTTACTCTTGAAAAATTCACAGAAAATTTTAAGAAGGCAGGTAACAAACTACGTTACAACTACCCCAGGTTTTATGCAGAGTATAGCTTATATTTCAGCAAGGTGTCAGACTTGTGCAGTATCTTCACTGATTCCCTGGGTAGCCATGAGGTATGATGCAGCCTTGTTAACGTCCCAGGAGAACGATGCAAGTGTGCTGGTCGCAGTTTCGAGGGGAACCCGGTGAGCAGGCAGCAATAACTGGAGACGTGCCAATTTGAGGGCACGATGAACATCCCACTCACACTCATCTAGTGCTACCACACACTCTTCAGGGGACACGTGCTGTGGTTAACAAACAAAGTGCAGCTTTTATTACAGCATGCAGTATGCTAGTCCTAATAAGTGGATAAAGATAAACAAATAGATAAATATATTAACAGAAATGGACCAATACTGTACGTGTTTAGGCACAAACACATCAGACAGACAAAAGAAAATTTGTTATGACTGGACAAAATTATACTGAATCAGTAATCATCACTACTCTAGAATTATAATATCACAGTTTGTCACAATACAGAACAAATAATTAGCCATGAAGTTATAAATTATGTACTGTATATCAATAACTTAACCTGCTGCCAGGAAGGATGAACCATGTAATGTCAGCAAAGGAGGAGGCAATACAGATTAAGCCTATAAGAACAGCTAATGAAATTAAAGTTTTTCTCTCTTCCAGATGACTTTTCTTATTGGAGGAATTCACTCTAACATCTAAAGGTTAAAACTTCCTCCAGTACTGCACTATGTTTCCCTTGCCGAGATAGACTTTACAGTTAGTGACATACCTCGTTCTTGAGGACTTTCTGCATGATGTGGACCTCATCAGACTGAGTGCCGCGAGCAGGACCCTGAGTGCGACGGGAGTTGGGGCGATCCATGGCAAAGTCAAGGAGGTCCTCACACGACACATGGTCCCCAGACTGATACAGGGAACCACTGCCCCCTCCCGCACCCTCCCTAAAGCCATTAGTTGTTAGGTGAGCGTCAGAGGAGTTAGGGAAGGACTCTGAGCTAGGGAAAGGTGGGGGCAAAGGTCCTAAAGGGGACACACTCAGCTCTTCCTCCTGAATGTCATCCAAAGCATCCATCTCACTGGCCACTTGACTCTCAAAGCTGTCATCCAGCGCACTTGGACTTCTGTTACAAAAAATTACAAGGTCAAATGTTTTACAACAAATTACAAACTCAAAAGTTTTACAGAAAATTACAAGTTTCTGGATTCTTTGAGGATGAAATGTTTGTGACTGTTTATTTAGTCAAATGTTTTACAATGACTGGATTCTTTGATAAAGCTTTGTGAGTGAATTTGTATTTATTTGTATAATTTATTTTCTTGACAACATACAGTACTGTTCCGGGTATGTATAAAAATCTTTAATAGTCTTTAATAACAAATAAAACGAGGAGGATTCTCTTTGGGAGGAAACTTTTCATTTCTTCATATGATAACTGACTGTAACACAGCTAATAATTGAATGGTCCCCAGTATACTAAAGTATATTCTTACCACACACCTTTCTTAACATCCAACCATTTCTATACAAGTGGACAAATGAATCATTCATTCCGTGACAGTATGAAGGGCTATATTTGGACTATACAGTAGTACTACAACTATCAACTATTCAGAAGGCATTTTGTGGGTAAAATGTAAATCTTCCCAACTACTATATTGTATACTACGTCTATGCAAGAGGCTTGATGCCTTAACTATGAAAGATATCTACAGTAGTAAAAACGTTGCTGTGTAGTGTATCATTCATATTTTGAACATGCAAAGAACAGATGATAAATTTCACATAATATTCACTAACATGACTTTTATAATTGGGTAACTAATAACTATGAGGACAGAGAGACAACAGTAATACAGTATACTTTCAACCAGATTTTTTAAATACTGTACATATACAGTATAATATCTATATGCAGCATAAATTTCACCAGCAAAGTGCTTGATGAAGATAAACACAGAACTAATGTTAGAGGAAGTAATGTTTTGCATGCTTTCACTGTATTTTCCCTAATACTCGCAGATTTAAGATGAAATGTTTATATTCGCTTTGGGAAGGTTAATTGTGAACTTAATACAATATATACATGTACTGTACATCCAAAGGTCAAAGTAAGCAAGGGGCAAAAATTCATTGAATTTTTCTTTACTTTTTATAAACAAACAAGATTCTTGTGGAAACTTTGGACAGGTTTATGCTACATAGCCATAGATGGATGAAATTATATACATACTGCACCATAGGCCAAGCAATTACAATGACATCTAGTGATAGTGAACATTACTTTTATTTCTAGAGTGTACTGTGAAATTAAAATAACAAAAGTATAAATATCAGCTTACAAATTTCAAACTGAAGATAGTGGAAATTAATTTTCAAGTCCTTCAAAAATGTGGAGAATTTGTATTTTATCTCAAATAATACATTTTTACAGAAACTTCATTATCTCCTGTGAAGATATGAAATGAACTTTATACTGATTAAACTTAATACAATGTTAAAAAAATTAATAATGCATAAAAAAAGAGAAAGTACTCACGTGAAAAGTCTGGGAGGCTTTGCTGGTGGCAACTTGGGGCTGGGTGAGGCACCATCATCACTGTTATTGCCATCTCCAGCTCCTTCCCCAGCCATTGTAGCACTGTGGGACTCAAGCTGGGGATTGTGGGTGTGCTGGATGACTAGGCGGCCAGACGAAGGTTCTCCAGGGCTAACCAAGGCTGGACTGTGGCCCCCTCCCCGTAACAGAGAGTTGGTCACCCCCCCTGGGATGATGAGGGGATGCTTACGCTGGTGTCGAGGTTTAGTGAGGCTGCCAGTTGGCCGGGTACGGTCTCGAGGAGGCAGTGGCAACAGATTTATTGCATCCAGACTGGTGCTGTCACCAATGGCTGACTCTGATGTGCCACTTGATTCCCCTCCTGAATCTCCCACAGTTCTATGTGCAGAGTTGGGAATCACAAGTGGGGAAGGCTTGGGTTTCACTGGAGGTGGCACCTTATTATGCTTGAAACCCTTAGGTAGAGTCTGATGAGAGGAGAGGTCGGTTGAGGTAACACTCTGACCACCAGTTGTAGTCCCATTCTCCTTTGGCCCAGTGCTACCCCGCATGCCATGACTTCTTTCTATTGTACTGAATCCAGTGGTGGCAAGGTTATGTTTGTTGCCACGAATTTTGGGTCTCACAGTGACTCCTGCACGCAGCATTCTCAGGGGGTTGTGTTCAGCTGGCTCCGGGTCAGGGCCAGAGCACTGGTCTTGCTCTCCGCTGCGATACCCCATGGGCTCGGACTCGAGCCCTGGACGCTCCACCAAGGAGTTGTACACCTCCTTAGCCTCCTCTGTTATGCTCGACTGTGTTGGGCAAATGAAAACAAAACAAATATGCTAAAAAAAAATCAACAGAAAAAAACACAACTTGAGAGCTCTCCATCAACTATATCAAGTTAAAGGGGTATATAACTTAGAGCAACATCAATCTACATTACTACATAAAATTTTCAGTGATGAATTGCAATCCATGCAGATAGAAGCTTACGTGCACAATGTGACTCCTAAATGGTAAAATTCCACTCATGAATATATCGGATTGTAACGGTCATTTGCGTTATGCACCATTACTAAAATCTTATATTACTGCACTTATATACTTTATTACTGTAATAATACTGCAAAATTATTACTAATTACTGATACTTTATGAATAGTAACCCACATCTTTATAACTCACTGTACTGATACAATGAAAATTACCAGACTACAGAACAAGGTTATTAAAGCCGAGGTTATGTGGAAGGTGGGTCACTACAATAATAAAAACTGGATTAAAATATTCATTAACATTTGTAATGTACTGCACTACAATTCAGTGTTTCAAGCATTATGTTACTGGCAGGAGAATGAAGTGAGGGAAACTTACTTATTTTGAGTAAATTTTAGGCTAGCAATTATTTATTACAAACATAAACTAAGTGTATTTTTCTTTAGTTAACGTAACTCAAATTATATACAGCATGTTGTTCAATAATCCAACTGCTGGGTACTTTCCTAAAGGTACTGTATATATATAACTTCATATAATGTGATGTCTTGGTACGTATTTTACCCAGTCTGTGTCTATGAACACTCACAATGTCATCCATAAGAAAAGGCATTTTATGTGGCTTATTCACATATTGGGCTACTTGATGGAGAGTTATTGGTTCATAATGAGAGGAATGGAAGTTAGCAACCTTGTTAACAGGTAAAACTTTATTCCTAATGAAGTTTTGGGGTATATATGGCAATCATTGAATACAAGTATGAGCTTCAAGAGAGCTTTTTGGGAATTGCATCAATGTATATTTAAGATTCATCTGGAACCAGCCAGCTCTCTATTGGAGAAAAGGCAACTCGAGGTTGTCAAAACAGTTTATCCAAAAGTTCTAATGACCAGACTACATTGGTAACAAGTGATGAGCTTGTGTGGATGGCTACAGTCAAAAACACAAGTTCCAAAGTGCTTCTGACAAAACCTGTATTAAATATTTTAAAAATATTGCAGCAGAGTATCCATGGCATTAACTCTGGATTAGAGGGTACAGTATTACTGCTCAGATATCAGAATATCTCTTTTGAATGGCTTGGAGACTTGTGCAACCTATTCTAAAGTTGTACAGTATAATAGACTGTTCTGTTGATGAGAGAACAATTATCCACAAAAAGTTGTTTATTAGTGTGAGCAACATTACACTAGAAATCTACATCATGCAATAACTGTATTACAAAGAAAAGAAAATGTGTTTTAAACTGCATGCAAGTAAAATGTGTATGTTGATATACCATGCATCATTAATAATATAAATTAAATATTAAAACATTTCAAACTGAGGGTTCTTTCCACTTAATTCAAACATTTTCTACATCTTCATCGATTAACTGCAAAGGAAAGAAAAAGAGAAGAGGCATGATAAAATGAAGGCAATGTTTGTTAGTTAGGTTAGTGGTCATATAATAAAGAGTTCTGCTACTTTGTTTTCATTAAATATATTATTTAAATTTTCTAGTGGAATCACTACAAATTTCATTACTACAAAATAATGCATGTAACAATCACACCATTACACCACAATGAAACTCTACCATATATTACCTTCCCAACAGATTCTAATTATCTACATACCAGTATCATATCTATCTATTGGTAAACTGTTTAAACATTTTAACTGGTATGGTAAAGCACAGAATATCAAAGTATTATTATATATATAAAAATCTTTCATTCATATTGACATGACTGTATAATAATAGACAAACTTTAGGATCCTTAAGATTATACTATAATATCAACAGGTTACCCTCATACCTGGTTTGTGAACTATTAGGAATGTTGTTTGGCATAAAGTTGAAAGAATAATAAAACCTGAACTACCCTAAACCTCTCAGAAGTGCTGTAACCTGCTTACTATCTGATGTAATATATACTATACTACTGAATTCTGGAGCATTCTAAAGACCTCCATAGGTAGCAAATAATTATGTTATGATTTTGTATCTATCTATAGCTCTGACGCCTCATTCCCACTGGGAACTCCCCCCAAGGGGATGGCCACGGCAAAGATTTTAAGAGACGCATAGATAAAAGCAATCACCTAAAGCTATCTATTTATAGCTTTGATGTCTTACTCCCAAAGAGTAGCAGTGGGATGAAAATGTAATGAGTATGTATTTGAGAGGCGTGGTCCGAGTGAGAAGGAAGCTGGTGTTGAGTGTGGGGTGACTGAGAGGGTAAAGCGGAGCACATCTCCTAAAACTTTCTAAATTTAATATGTCTCACCTGAATATCAGGGATGGAAGCGGCTTCAGCACTGAAATGTCGCCTCTCAGGTTTGGGGCTTCCTCTAGATGCAAATCTGACAAAAATGGTAAAACATAAAATAAATATTCAAAGTGTTTTGAGAGCCTCCCCACCCCTTGAAAAAAAGGAAATGGGGGTATTGATTATGATGATGATGTTTTGACCACACAATAACAATTCAGTTCATAAGGATATTGTACAGTACAGTACTCATCTTAATCACATTTAAGAACAATAATTCCTTACAACAGAGTTTATGAAATGTTTCAAAATATAGACAAATATACTTCTCAAGAAAGTAAATTTTCATTAATCAATGGTCTATCTATTGTTTACATTTTCAGTATAATTCAGGAATTCTATCTAGCTATAGATAGATAGAATTCCTGAATTATACTGAAAATGTAAACAATAGATAGACCATTGATTAATGAAAATTTACTTTCTTGAGAAGTATATTTGTCTATATTTTGAAACATTTCATATACTCTGTTGTAAATTATAAGAAAATTATGATATTGTACAGTATTAAGTAATACAGTATTCTCAATGGTAAAGCCTTCAAAACTTGACTGTAACTATGATTTACAAATCTATAAAATAAACAACTACTGTACAGTACTTTGGTTGATGAAGCCAACTTCCTCTGCTAACATGAACCCACTACAGTATTATTATACAGTTTATGCAAAAGTAAAAACATGATTTCCTGGCTGTAATCATACCAAATAGAGAAAAGGTTCAGTCTTGCACTAAATTATGAAATATACACAAATAACAGGTACAGTTTAAACGTACTTGAAGGAAAATCGTGAAGCACTGTGCTTGGTTGGTGAGGAAGGTGTGAGAGGAGGTGTGTCTGGAGGTTCTTCAGATTCTGCTGAACTCTCTCGGTTTGCATCCAGCTCAAGCATACTTTTAGATGCCAGTTCATTGGCCATGGCAATAGCAGAGTCCAAGGTGCGTTGGTCTGCTGCAGAGATGGGCTTTACCTGTAGGTAAGGGATGTATGTTTGTGGATTATATATTACAGTAAATGAATAATGGAGATGGAGGGGAGATCCCCCAGAGGAAAACCAAAGAAGAAGTGGAGGGGATGTGCAAGAGTGGATCTGGAACTGATAGGGATTGAGGAAGGGAGAGCAGAGAATAGGAGAGGTTGATAGACTCATCAAATATCTAAAGGCTGGTTTACACGGCACTGCTTTTGATGCAAGATTCTAGCATCTTTTATTGTCAACTTTGCGTTCTCCCAGAGTAAATTTCAAGCTCATAAAATTGCAGGCGGTAAAGCAGTTTACATGGTGCTGGTAAAAAGTATGAGGTGGCCAGCATTTAGGAACAGGGCCAGGTGTCATGGTGTCAAAGGAGGATGTGCTGACGGTTAAATCTTTGCTACAAACATAAATTGTTACCTCTAAACTCTTCTTGGTCGATCTTCAGGTTATTGTTTACGAGCTTGGCGAGCATTAATGCTATTTGTCCATCATGCATTAGTTTATTTGAATATTCTTTCAATTTAACTTTCCATATGACTGCATGAATTTCCACAATCTCAAGGAGGGTGAATATTTTCAGTCAGGTTAATTTCGGTGCCATTATACAAAGAGAAATGGATACTCCAATGAAAATACACAATAAGCTGCAGCAAAGTATAAACACCTTAACCTACTGAACTCGTCGTCTGGACAAAATTTAGCCATTTATTCGCTAGACGCGAGCAGTAAAGTTCAACATGTTGAACTTTACCGTAGTGTCAACTAAACGACGCTTAACCCCATGGATAGGAGCCACAAAAGGAACATTGGATATTATTATGTTTTTATTAACACTGTACTGTACTGTACTGTACAGTATTATTTCATATATTTCAGGTTTATTAGACTTAATTAAGTATGATATAATCTAATGGAGTCCAGGTCCAAAGCTCTTAGTCCTTAGAAAGGGAAATGGAGCCTTGATGATAATAATGGTGATAATAAATGATGATGAATGAATAACCACACATTACAAGACTTAGTAAGTTCATATATTTGGTTCATATCATCCATCCCTCCTTATCATTCTCTTCCACACCCTTAATTTTTTTCTTACCATGGCTTGCTTTTTTTTAGAGCTGTCTTTCCCACTTCCAAACTTAGATGCCATCTCCTTAATTTCATTCCTGGTGTTGTGTGTGTCATTGTCCTCCAGCAAAGCCTGTGTGGGAGTCAGGGGAGGCAGGGAGGATGGAGGGTCAATCAGGGAAGATGGACCTGATGATGCTGAACCACCCAATGCTCGAAACACTTCATCCATCAAGCTTGGACCCAAATCAAAGGAGCTGCTTCGGAACGGCTACAGAAAAAATTCACCATATTACCACAAGAACTTCATCAAAAATTTCCTTTCACAACTATATTGATCATGCTAACAGAGTTCCAATATATATGCAATATATAGCAACTGTACACAAACGCTTTGTCAGTAACAATGTAGTGATGGAAATAACTACAAAATTAGCTGTCATGATGTGAATAAAATAGTACACAAAATACATTAATTCCCTATAACAAAGTGACTCTCTACATGCTTTGTAGTATGTGAATAAGCATAATCCTTATTAAACATTTCTGACTAATACATGGAATAATTATTTACACACTTCAAAGTAAGTACTTGCTTGCTGTACTCATTTTTCCTCCACATAATTTTTCTCATCAATAACATACACAACATACTTTCTGTGTTGGTTCCTCTTCCTCCTGATTCTCTTCATCAGATATTTCGTGGTACTCATGGTCAGCTTGGCGTGGCGTTTGGCTTGACTCGGGTGAGGGACTGTCTGGCTGCTCTTCACTACCGGTGTCGGACCAGTTGTGTTCTGCTGCTGGCCCAGATTTTCCTTTGTCACCAACCTTTTAAAAGATACACAGGCATGAATCTGTATACAGTAATGGAATGTCTGCTTTTGATCAACAAAATTGATACTATAGTAAAAGTCCGTTAATCCGACCACGGATACTCCGAAAATTCCAATAGTCCGGATTTTTTAAAGTAGTAATAAAAATTTCCATTTTGGTGCCCGAGTGGCCTATGCGGAGATTTTCCGGGTGCGTCGTCACATATGCCTACGTGACTCGCATACAGCTGGGCCACCCACACTCTCCCAGCTATTAGGCGTACCTATGAGCAAATTAATATTGAGTGGAAGTGATTTTCAAAGAAAATTACCAAAATTAATTAATACAAACTAAAGAATGTTTGTGCACAAATGAAAATTCAATGAGTTTTAGTGATAACTGAAATTTCCAACTCACTATCACCCATACACTCGTGATAAGCCTAACCCCTTTATAGTGAACAACTCAAAACGGGCATTTTTCATATTTTTAACACATATCCTGGTACAGACATTTGATATGGTGAAAAGTGCAAGTGATTGTATGAGAAAATTACAAAGAATAATGAATATAAACTGAGGAAATGTATTTGTATGAGTAGAAACTCATGAATTATTGGTGAAAACTGAACTTGTCAACCATCACCCTCACTCACTACACTCACGCTATTAGGCCTACTCTTTTAGAATGAACAACCTTTAAAAACATTAATTTTCCATACTTTGGGCTCAAGTTTAGAATTATTTTTAGTCACTAGCTGTGTATGGAAACCAGAGATACACGTAGTTTTGAGAGCGGGTGTGCAGGCAGACAGTCGTACGCATCAAACTTAAGCCCTCGGATATCTCGGATCTTCTGATAACTCGACAAGGGTCTCCCCCCAATTGATCCGAGATAGCGAGGGTTTACTCTAATCCTATAATTTGTGTGTTTCTTTTTCCATATTTGTATTTGGAGGTCTAACCAATAGTCCGAAAAAAACAATAGTCCGGATGACGTTCAGTCCCTTGCAATACGGATTACAGGACTTTTACTGTATGTAAAAACATTATAATTCCTGGTTATAACTATTCTTTATAAACTACTATACAATCACAAACTATATATGAGTACTTTATAGTAATCAAGAAAAATTAAATTTCCTGCCCAATATCAAACTTCCAAAATCATATCCATTAAAATTTACTCATAACAGCTGTAGTAGTTACAAAATATAGAATGGGTTCTATCTGCCTCATGTTACCTTCTTGAGGAGTGGAGCACGGTCTGACACATCTGAGCTGGCACGTGTAAGAGAGGATGACTGATCATGGTGGTCATCTGAAGGTTTATAAGGAGCCACAATCTGTTGGGGCAGCTGGTGATACTGTTGGGGTAGAGAATTAATATAGTTAAATACTGTTGGGCTTATAGGAGCTAGTAGAAATTGTGAATCACCATACATTTTACAAATCATGAAAAGTGCAATTATTATACACAAATTTCAATCTAATACAGTATGTCAACAGAATAACGTTCAATACAGTAAATATATAAAATTATGATAGAATGACAGACTTCTTCAGCCTTTCTTTGCTTGCAAGCAATGCACCACATCAATAAACAGTCAATGCAAATTACCAAAGTAAAAAACCTCATGCACAACCTACTCCGCAATATCACATTTTATCAGTTAAGGCAGGATAATGGATAGTGCAAATATTTTGAGATGAAATCAGGGTAAAATTTTGCACTTTTGAAAGAGCTACAATAAGACTACAACATCTATAGTACCTATATGTGTTAAGTTAAAATGCATGTACCATATAATAGTGGTCATATTGTTTATGCTTACACTCATGTTGGTAAGTTAGGTAGGCCATGCCATTCTTGCCAAACTTGGATTATCAATTTACATATAAGATGAAATACTGTACTGAACATAATTTTTTTTTTCAGGCAATGACAAATAAAATAATATAAAACTTACTGGTAACATACCCATATATTGCATCTTATCTACTTCATCACATATATCCGACACACTAGATACTACATTGTTAAATCCATTTTCAACATGCACCTGTACTTTCTTGTTAGTGGGATGCTTCACATAACCGTTTGAAAATCATGAGCTTAAAACTTCATTTCCCACTTTGGGAATACCTTGGAATTAACAGAACCAACAAAAGGAAATACAACCACCACTACTACCCTTACATTGGAAGATCCTACTTTACGAAACTGGAAAAAATTAATGCGCTACGACCTTATAAAGCTTTTTTTGAACAAAGGTGCCAGGCTGGACCTTATCTCCGAGGAAGGCGACATCTCCAAAGTAAGCCCCGTCGAGTCCCACATGTCCGGTGTGCTTGAAGTCTCCCTGTGGACCAGAGATCATTTCTGGACGGAGTCGACGCCTTGATGAGTATGGGTTTTTGCCATCTGGGTCAGAACAAAAAGGACAGATACTATATACTATTTATAGTACATAAGAAATAAAGCATTAATACTGAATACTGTACTGGATATACATTTAAGGGTAAGGACAGAAGGTCAGGCGTGATACTGCATCTTCACATGAAATGACGAGAAACTGTTGCAATGTGGGTTTGAAAAACCGAGTGGAGTAATGGTGGGTGAAATCATTGCCATTGGAGTGGATAGGGGAAGAAGTACAGCTAAGAAAAGTGATGATGACAAGAAGAAAAAACATCACCAATCAGTTCTTTAATCATCATCATTATCAATATCACATTTCCCTTTTTTCCAGTGGTGAGGAGGCTCTAGCACCAGTGCAGGACCCCTGACAGGCAAGGGTCCAGCTCCGAGGCTATTTGAGCCTTTGGTGGGGTCATTGTTATCGAGAAGGGTCCCCAATCCTCACTCCCTCCTTTACTAAACTGCTTAACTACCTTGTCGTCATCAATTTTTTCTTATCTTGCACAACAAAGACCCACCCAATTTCAACCCACCTCCTCGCTGGAATGAGGACTTATTGGAAGGAATGTTAGTGCCGAGGTATGTGACTGTGTTTGCAGGGTTGAAGTGTCCGGTCTTGCCAGAGTTCAAAACTCCCTTCCAAACAGCTAGATTGTCCAAAATGGGTCTGTAGAGAATTAGGGAAATATTTTCTGTATGAGAATTAATGTAACTGTACAAAAGATCAGCAATTTAATATTCTAACAAACAAAATAGAAACACAATAATAATCCATAATTACAAATAAACTATACCAACAACAATTATTTAAAAATGATGGCAATCTTCTTATACATATGTAATAACATACTGTGTTCTTCCTTATTATTTGCCGTGATTACCAAGCCCTGAGTAAACTGCTGAGAGATAAATATTTACAGAAAAGTATAGCTAACAAACCTTTTATCAAGAACAGTAATGACATCTCCTAAAGAGTACTGTAGTCTGTCCCTCTTGCCTCCAGGAGTGGCTGGTGGGTCTTCATTGTCTCGTACAACTTGCACCTGCTCCGGCTTACACTGCACAACACATAGAAGCAATAATGAGTCATATGCAGGAGCAAGATGTTGGCAAATAAGAGGCTATGAATTCCTCCAAACTGAGCCACAAATCAGTTCATGTAAACTGAAGCGGTCTGATAAATGCAGTAGCCTTTAATAAGTTGCACATATCATACTGTACCACACTTACAGTATTATGTGACAAGACATACAGTTATTAATAAGCTTAATCTATATACCAATATCCGTACCAAAATCTAGACTTTTATGATAACAAATTTGGTACTGTACATCTAAACTATAATGTATCCATAGCAAAATCTATAATCCACTTACATCTGGAAGGATATTCATGAGGTCAACGAACTTTGGTCTCTTGGCAGGGTCATGTTGCCAGCACTTCAGCATCACTGTGTAGTATTCCTTCGGGCATGCCTCAGGCTGCTCTAGTCGCTGTGTATGGAAATTAAAGATAGAGTAGGTTTTAAAACAACATGAAGAAAAGGACTATGATATTGTTCTATTGGAAATGGGTGAAAATCAGTAGCTGCATCTTTCATTACATTAAAGATACTGTACAAAGTTTTCCTCTCACTCTCAAGGGCAGCATGACATCATACTTTCCCTGACAACCAAATCTGCCACCTTGTACAGGGTAAAACAAGCAGGAAGCATGCTAAGAAATATATGACTTGGGTTTTCTGCTTTTCAAATGTGAAAATCTGTTGTAAATTCTATATTACTCATACTCCAATCCTTTTTCAGTTCTTGTGCATTACCTGGAAGTTTGGCTCATCAATGGCCTCTAAGATCTGTTGTCCTGTAAGGGCTGCCCAGGGCTGGAATCCGTAGCTAAACATTTCCCATAAAGTCACTCCAAACGCCCACACGTCTGATGCAGAAGTGAACCGAAGGTAGTTGATGCATTCAGGGGCACACCTGTTGGACAAGCAGTGATATGTGTAATACTGTAAACAGATATACCTCTGTAGTACTTGCTGTAATTATATTTTTATTCACATTAATTTCTGAGCACATAGTAGTTTATACATCCACATTGTGTTCTTCCTTTAATATAAATGGTACTAACAACAGAAAAAATAAAAGGTCACTTACCATGCAATAGGAAGCTTTAGATTGACATTGAAGTTAGTTTGATAGTAGTCCTTCCCTACTCCCAAAGCTCTTGATAATCCAAAATCTGATATTTTTATCTTATTCTTGGAAAATACGAGGATATTTCTGGCTGCAAGATCTCTGAAAATGACAAAGCATACAGGTATTAGATAATTCATTTATATAATGCAAAAGAACGTCACATACATGATGATCATATTGACTGCCATTAGATGACTTACTTACCTGTGGATTAACCTCTTGCCCTCCAGATATGACATGCCATCACAAATTTGTATTGAGAAGTGGCAAAGGGAAGTGACTGGGAAGCTGACACGTAGGGATGGCTCCTTGATGCATTCCAATAGTGACCGGAGTGGTGCCAGCTCTGTTACCTGAGAAACCAAATATTGCACAGTATTTAGAGACACTTTTTCCGACCTGAGAAGTAAAGCTCTGCCCTCCTCTTATCATTCAGTCAACAGGTGAAAGCATGAAAATATTTTTAATAGAGGAAATTAATTATTAAAATCACAATCTTTCGTACAGTACTTTACTTCAACTCACCAACATAAGGGCCGAGGTATCTAGGACAACCCCATATAGACGAACAATATGCTCCGAGTCGATGGTGTGCATAATAGCTGCCTCTTTTAAAAATTCCATGGGCTGAGTCTGCATGCGCTCCTTACTCAGACACTTGATGGCTACCTGGATCTATTAGAAGACATTAAATTACCAAAGAATCACTCAAGTACTATACTGTTTTTAATCAGGAAAGAAGCATTCAGTATCTGGCATTATATAAGCAATCTTTTTACCAGAGAAACTGATGTACCTTGCATGTAAGCAAACACTACATACCCACCATAGGTACCCCTCTTGATTACCTGGATAATACTTAAATCACAGTAGGTTGGTAGTAAGGAAGAATACATACCCTCTCTCCCTCTTCATTGGTCCACACTCCCTGCTGCACTACACCAAATTCGCCAACACCCAACTCTTTGTTAATGACAATAGCATCAGCGGGGATGATGTGTTTACTGGGTACACGTACACCAGGCCGATCCCCACCCTCCTCACCCACCACTACCTCTCCACTTTCCATACCCTCCTTCCTTGCCAGTAGGATCTGCAAAATGTATTTATAATGATAACAGAAATCCTGTATATCCAAAGTAGGTTCAGGGAAGGTCCTGCATCTTCTTAATTCATTATTAAGCTGGATTATCACAGAATAGAAGGTCAATAAATTTCTTTCTTCTTTCAATAGGTATTGTAAAACCCACCTTTTTAAACTTAGAGAGGTAGGTCTGGGGGCAGTACTTGTGGAAATACTTCTTGAGGCGTCGTATTTCTGGCCGGGACATTCCCAGCGCTTGCAGGTCTTCATCCGCCACAAACTTGATTTGACCAACATTTTGCACCTGTAGGAAGCAATTGTAATATCATTTTTTTGTGAGAAAGAGTGCTCAAAGTGAATGAAATGGGGGCTTTGTGAAACTATCTGCCACTAGAGGCCAATACTGTTATCAGGTGCTCTGCCTCGAGTATGCGTTTAATTTCTGTACCATGATTATCTTTCGTTTACGTGCACTTGGTCCTAAGATGGTACAAGAAAACAAGACCAGTAAACAGAATGAGAAACATAATTGAATAAAAAACACAATACAGTACAATAACATATATACAGTACTCAAAATAACCACTGCTTTTCACACAATACACCTCACTGTAGAATAATACAGTCAGTACAGTACTTATATTTTGTGAGGACAACATTTCTTTTCCTGCCAGATTCCCAACATCAACAATGTATCTTTAGTCTACTCTATACAATACTGTTCACATGCTAAATACAATACCTTGAGGGTGTTCTTGAAATTATTGAAGTAATGCTGTAGTTCGGCCTCAGTCAGGAACTCGTAAAGGCCTGGGCCACGCTGAATGGAGGTCATGATGTTGGCCAACGCTGGGTAGGACTAGATCAAGTTGAATGGATGTGATAATTGGACTGTGGTGTTAAAGTGAGAAACACGAGTGGAGGGCACCGTACTAGAGATGGGATAACTGGACCACAATGAGAACAGAGTAATACGAGTGAAGTATGAATAGAAAAAGCGTACAGTCCTACGAATCGAGGGTGATATGGAGGTGAGTCTGGTGAATGGGTTGTGACATGAGAGGTGTTTGAACTTAATTGTGAATATGAGTAATATGAACACACTATTTGTTGTGGGACTAATATCTGAACTCGTAAAGATATCAGAGATATTGAAAGGTGGCTTGTAACCACAAAAGTTAAGCAAGTGTAGCAAATGGGTATGTTATGGTACGCTGATGTGGTTGGTGGAAAGCGAGAGAAAGAGAGTCAAAATGATGTGATGTAAAAAGTTAAGGCCACACAAATTGAGCGAGTGAGAAAAGCTGAAGTGATTTGAGAAGAGTTAGTGAGATAAATGAATACAGTTGTTTTGAGCTAAGTTAGTTAAGCAAATGAAGGCAGTAGTTTTGAGCTGAGTTAGCGAGGCAAATGAAGGCAACTGGAGATTGTCAGAGGCAGGCAGGCAGGCAGAGGCAAGGTGAGGTGGTCTGAGGCAAGGTGAGGCAAGGTGGGGCAAGAGAGGTTGGAGTGTCAGGCCACCGTTGACAACACTCTGCAGTCACCACCCCTCATACTCTGCTACCTCACTGCCATCACGCCGCCTCTGCAAAACAAGTACATCATTTAGATATTGTAAGGTTATATTTTATGTTTTTTTTTTTTTTTTTTTTGACAACTAATCAGTCATATTAAATCTTCCCATGATCGTTTAAATAATTTATGTTATCGACAACTCAACATAAGCTGGTGAACATAAGTTAATTGAAATTATTTATAGCCTTTGGACATCCATTATACTTCCTTCTAACAGAAAAGTTTTGTTTGGTCAGCACTGCAATACACCCACTTGCAAGTAAAAGTATATTTAGTTGACGTTCGTGAAGACAGCACATGATTATTTGTACTACCTATCTGCTTGCTGTAATCTGCACAAATCAGCTTGGCTTGTGACCTCACTATTCTCAAGTTACCACACGGTCCGAATCAAACACGAGGTTATCAAAACGAACTTTGATGAATTGTCGTGAACCAACTTGTACAGACCTTCAAACACAAACAATGTAGAAACAAATACAAGAAGGTGGAGTGTCTTCTATACAGCACAATCACTGAACATGACCTACGCAGTTTGCCATAATTGGTGCTGTGGTTAAGACCCGTGAAAGGGATACTAACGCGGCCTGGCTAGCTAAGGTTACCAGCCACAGTCCTCCAAAGTTGTTTGTGTATTCAAAGGTGTGACGAAAAGCTGCAGAACTTTAAGGTACTGATAAAATGTTCCTTCCACCTAACATCTATGAAAATGAAATAAGTTTGCGCATCAGAAATGAACAGATAGTGAGAAAATGACTATGGATGAACACTTGCAAAGAGCCCAGTTTCGTTGGAATACGCACACTTCAAAAATAAATATATGTATGATAATTATTTCGGGAAGAGGGCGGATGATCAAATTGAAGACGAGAGGTTTTGTGACCTTCACGTGTCTTCCCATAAGTACGACATGCTACCACCACTATAGTACTACTACTACTACTACTTGCTGAAGCACAAGCAAGTGTTTCATCCCGCCAAACTCAGACGGAACCATAAACCGTGAATTATGCAAGATACCGCCACTGCCGCCACCACCACAACCATGAATACTGTTTAAGAGCCAATTTATCACTGGTTAACAAACACACATACACACACACCGCATGCTATCTCATCACAAAGTTTATTTACTACGTACGGTATTCACAACACACAAACACCACCATCGCATATCTAGCACCATCACATCATAATACACACATCTACCACCACAATCCCATCAACATACATCTACCACCACAATCCCATCAACATACATCTACCACCACAATCCCATCACGATACACATATCTACCACTATTCATCCCATCAACACACTGCTACCACACTCCTCCCAGTAACCTCGAGTTGAGAACACATACAGACAAGTGGTTCGTTCAGCCCTGGTCAAGCACACAGGCACCCACACACGACGCTATAAAGGGACTTGATTGTGGAAGGATTGCACAAGAAAACGTGTCTACATGTTTGATGATGGGTCTTGATTACTGACTACAGATGGGGAGTAAATATACGGACAAAGTAGATGGGAAGAAGAGGAGGAATTGGAATGGATTAAAGGGAGATTGATTCTCTTGTTGGTGAATTGGAGTCTCTGATTCCTCCAAACTATACCTGTATATGCCACCAAACAGATCCCCTATTACTGGCTATTAGTAACATTGAGGGCGTTGTATTCTGGCATTGTTAAGAGAAATCAGTAGCCTTTCAATTTGCCAACAAGACCGTCTCCTTCAAGGGTTAATTAAGACTGGGAGTAAAATACTAAATTAGTTAAAATAGATAGACTCAAATAGGAGTTGAATACAAGAGATTGATAAATTGGTGGACCGAAATAATGTATGCTTATAAATTGATAATTATCTCAGTTTTTTTTTTTAACTTCAACATTCAATAAGCCAGAGGTAGCAGATAAGTGCTCCAGTGAAAGTTCAAAGCAATGTGAAGAGGGACAGACGTATAGATTCAAGAGTACACACACAAATACACACACATAATGGGATATATGTAAGATCCAGGTATACCAGTTTTGTGTGTAGGCAACAGAGCATTACTGTACCAAATACCACCCAGACAGACAGTCACCAGTAGTAAGGAAGGAAGAGAGTGCCAACATCAACACCAGTAAGTTACCGGTATACTGTAGCCTACACGTTTCATGGCGACCGGTTCCCTTCCCTTCCCTTCCCTTCTATTTTGTTTTCCTTTTTTTACACTGTCTTACATACATTATTTATTTATATTTTTCCTTCTTTACGTTGCTTTAACTTATTCTATTTATCTCAAAGATTTTCTTCCCTTCCCTTCTGTTATTCTGTCTTCCTCTTTTTACCGCCTTTCATGCAATATATATTTATATTTTTCCTTCCTAATGTTGCTATTTAGTTCTTACTCTATCTATCTCAATGTTTCTCGTGGACTTCGTGTATTTCCCTGTTCGTTTTCGTTCCTCTTTTACTTCTTCTCTTTCGCCTATTCCAATTTTCTGTATTTCAACTGGTGTTTACATCTGTCATCATATCCCTTTTGTTCTCTTTTTTCTCGTGCTTTCCTGTGCCCTTCATTCATTTATTTTTATCCCTTTATAGGCTTTCTAATTTTTTTTTTTCACTCTCTTTATCCCTCACTTCCTCTATCGCTTTCCCTTCTTCCTGTCACTTTCCCTCTCTTTATCACGTGTCTCCCGGTGCCCCTCCTCCCATTCTTCCTACTTCCTCTTCCCCCCCCTCCCCCCCAGTCACTCTCACTTTCTCTATTTCATCCCTCCTTGTGTCTTTCCTCCATTTCTCTCTCTCTCTCTCTCTCTCTCTCTCTCTCTCTCTCTCTCATAAATTAAATCCCTATCCTTCACATTTCCTCTGACATTTAAGGCCATGTGGCACTAATAGACAGGCGTAGAGGATAGCAAGGATGAAGAAAGAGATAAAAAAAATATAAACTTAATCAGATGCACAGCTAGAGAGACGAGACGCAGGCAGCAGGGATGGTGAGTGTGGGAGATGTCACACTCAATTATAATATATATTTTTTTCTTTTTCCTAGTTGATGGTTTCTAGTCACGCCTCATTCAGCAAACTGACTCATAGATATTTTAAGGATTTATTTATTTTTCCGGCTGACATGTGTTTAGTCTGTATCGTAGTGGGTGACCGTGGTTGATTACAAAAATATTAACAATACACCTGGTAGTATATTATTATATAAAATTACATAAAACAGATATACCGATGATTATACACTTCCCCACATACCATTAATTAAATAAGCTTTGTTTTTCCGTCGACGAGTGATCAACGTTGCCACCTAACCAGACGTGACGTGGTGGTGGTGTTGCTGGTGGTGGTAACAGTATACCTGGGGGCGACTGACTGAACATTCCTTACCTAATCAACCACAACCAACTGACCGTGAAATGTTTGATATTTACGTTGGGAGATGAGCTACATTCATGGCTACGGTCTGATGATGAGCTTTACCTGACTCTTACCTCGTGTATCTCATTTCTTTCAATATATCAGGGTTCCTTCCCAGCCTCGTGTAACCTCGCTTCCTTCCCAACCTCATGTCAACTCGCTTCCTTCCCAACCTCATGTCAACTCGCTTCCGTCCCTCCTTCCCAATCTCATGTCACCTCGCTTCCTTCCCAACCTCATGTCACCTCGCTTCCTTCCCTCGTTCCCAATCTCATGTCACCTCGCTTCCTTTCCAACCCTCACACAGTATGTCAGTGTTAGGATGGATTTTACAGATATTAATTCTTCAGTGAGAGATATTTCTGCATTGTATGTATAAATGATTGCATTAGTTGGTAAGTATGATTATTCCTTGCAAGAATTTATCGTGTCTCAAATTTGTACCCGTAAAATAATTTGGCTTACCAAATGTTCAAATACGACATTACTCAGTCTAACACAAACTTGACATCACATTAATTTATTCTACTTCATTGCTGTAACTCACTTAACACATCAATCAACACAACACAGCCTACATCCCGCTTGCAAAACTCCATAACTCAAGACTTATCAATGACCACACATACCGTACCTCCTTTTAGCAAACTTTATTACTCAGCCTAGCAACACGTGAATCAACACATCATCTCTCTTCTTCCTCCTACCAAACTTCATCACTCAGCCTTGCACAACACGTCAATCAACTCGTCACCTCACTTCCTTCCTCCTCCTCCTCCAAGCAAACGTCATCACTCAGACCAAGCCATCACATCACCACTCCTTCATAACAACACACCACCAAGCTTGCCTACACTCATTATCATTTCCCCCAACACAGCACATAACACTGCAGCATCCATCCAACTGGCTATATTCATTCATCCGTCCACCTACAATTCATCAAGTCATGCCATGCACTCAACCTTCTACCTACCATCCATCCAACCATTTTCTTCAACCACCTATCATACATCAAACCATTTTATTCACCCACCTACCATACATGGAACCATTCATTCACCCACCTAACACCCGACCAACCACTCCTTCACCCATCCTATTCATCCATCCACCTATTCACCCACTTGCCAGCATTAGCCCGGCCATCCGTCGTCATCCATTCATCCATCTGTGTGTCCATCAGAGCTGACCCATTGAGTGAACCCTCTTCTTTCACTTAGCCATTTCCTTCCCTACTACCCTCCTGCCCTAACTGTCCCTACCCTCACTATCACCACTACCCTCCTGCCCTTACTCTCCCTACCCTCACTATCACCACTACCCACCTGCCCTCACTGTCCCTACCCGCACTATCACCACAACTTTGCTATCGTCACTATCACCATTACCATTCTCTCTGTCATCGTTACACCACTTCTTTCACCAACATTATTACTATCACCACCCTGCCTGCCCCACTATCTAATACCAGGTACTCTGCTGATGGCCTCTCTTATCATTATCACTCTCGTGCTTTCATTATCACCACTATAATGTCTTGTGTTCCCCTCTCTAATCATTCCTATCCTGGTCCCCTCACTGTCCTTATCACAACTACATTTACCACCACCTTCGCCTTCACCATTATCAGGGCTGCTTCCATAATCACTTATCATATTAAGAGTATCTGTCCATTTAAATTTCTATATCAGTCCACCAATGGGTCTCGGTGCCCAAGTCACCTCTAAATGATCCTTACTTTCAGTTTCACCTTCACAAAACACCTTTATTCTCTTTTCGTCAGCCCCTCATCATTCTCCACCACACACAACCATCAACAACAAACCGACGACAAAAATCGACACGTTCCTCTCTCAATTCCCCCCCCCCCCACAATCATCATTATATAAACACCATTTCAATTTTGGCCTCCACCACCAGTCAGTCCCTTCACTCCTATTGTCGACTTGAGAATCTTGCGCCACTCGGTTTATGACGGGGTTAATGGGTTAGTATATACAGTGCTAAATAATCCGGAGCAAATTATCTATTCCTCCAAACTATTCCAGGCAACAGCAGGTCACCATTATTTTTGTTCATCTGAAGGTCCTGTTTCCTGACATACGTTGGAGGAATCATGGAACTCCAATGTACCAAATGTATACTTAAAAGGTGACACGGAGGGCATTACATTATCTTCTTCAATACCGTATATATATTTTTCCCTTTGCTCGCCCGGAGAAAGTACTACCATACACCGTGACGTAATGATCGTTAAAATGAAGAAATGCTGTATTCTTTTATGTATCAGTGCGGGATGTTACTGTCTTAAGTTTATTTTTATACGCATCTTTGAATACAACACTAACTCTAATCTATGATCCTAAATTTCAAACTACAGACCTAAAGAAAGTTGTGGTATGATACTGGATTGCAGGCTTGTAATTGTTCGAGGAAGAAATAGTGGTGGTGGTAACCTTATAATTATCTTGTGCTTATATTGGTGGAAATGGTGGGAATGACAGTAGCAACAATGACAGTGATTAGTTCGTGATGGCATGGTGGTGATAGTGGTTATGGAGGCAGTCAGTGGTTAGTGGGTAATAATGGTAGTGGATAGTGGTAGAGGTGGTGGAGAGAGAAGGGAGAGGAAGTGGTGGTAATGGCTCTATTCGCAGTAACAATAGTGGAATTTCACTTGTACGTTCTTGGTTAGGTGGATACAAGTGGTTTGTGAGGAAGGTGGTAGTAGTGGTGAGATAGTGGTAGCGTAGTTGGTGATGGTGAAAACAGTGGAGGAAGGAAATTGAACGGGCATTGGATGGATAATAGTGATAGTAGTAGTTGAAGTGACAATGGATTGATAACAGTGATATTAGTGGGTAAACAGTAACAGCACTTGTGATGTTGGCAGTGAAAGGATAGTGGTGGTGGTGATAGTGGTGTTGGCAGTGATAGGATAGCAGTGGTGGTGGTAGTGGTGGTGGCGGAGAAGAGAAAGAGGAAGTGATGGCAATGACTGTATTCGTACTAACAGTAGTGAGACTGTACTTGTACGACGAAGTAAGTGGTTGTCTCACTCACAACTCGGCCTTGGTGGAAGCAGAGGGTTGAAGAGACAGAAAATTATGATGACAGTATAGTGTGCTGGTGATGGTGACATATGTAATGGTGACAAACTGTGTTATTTGTTAGTTGCTGGGGTATAGTCGTGTGGTGGTGATGGTGGTGGTGGTAGTAGTAGTGGTGGTGACATACGTAATAGTGACAGCTGTGTTGTCTGTTATGGTTGGGGTATAGCTTTGTGGTAGTGGTAGTGTATACATGGGTGGTAGGTAGTCAGAGTGTCAGTAGTGGTGATGAGCAGTGATGTATTAAAACAATGTTCATGGTATTATAGGTTAGGGTGAAGTGGTAGTGTGACAGTTGGCGGTTATAGAATGACAGATAGAGATGATGGTATGGATAATGATATATATTAATGTTGATGGGAAGAAGTACAAAATTAAACCCGAAACATTCCTCAAACTTGTGCCTGACTAACCCAAGACTAACCAACATCCAAGAAGCTGCGACAAAAACCAACATACACGAAGCACAAGTTGAGAGAGGCATGCCCAACTACAATTTAATCAGATATCACTCCCCTAGGCTAGTCTGACACGACGACACCATCAACCTGAGGGGTAACGTAGTTGAGAGGAGAGGTCCCTGAATCATCTCCAACCAGACTCAATATAAAGAGTAGATAGCTTGGGTGGTGGTAACAACATGAGTAGTAATGGTAGCGAGTAGTAGTGACGTGGATGGTTTTAAGAAGTGGCTGGGATACTAGAGCAAACACGGGTGGTGGTGGTGGTGGTGTTAGTGGTAGTAGTAGCAGTGGTGCTATAGTGTGGTGGTGTTAGTGACCACAGTGGTACTATGGGGTTTTGGTGGTTGTAAGAGGAAGGTGGTAGTTAAGGTGGAGGCAGGGGGGATGAGTAGTTGGGGAGTACAGTGGTATGAATAGTTGGGGAGTAGGTGAAGGGGTATGAGGGGAAGGTGTATGTGAGAGGGTATGAGGGGAGGGTGTATGTAAGAGGGTATGAGGGGAGGGTGTATGTAAGAGGGTATGAGGGGAGGATGTATGTAAGAGGGTATGAGGGGAGGGTGTATGTGAGAGGGTATGAGGATAGGGTGTATGTAAGAGGGTATGAGGGGAGGGTGTATGTGAGAGGGTATGAGGATAGGGTGTATGTGAGAGGGTATGAGGGGAGGGTGTTTGTGAGGCAGCAGTAGGCAGACACACACACAGACACATGCAGGCAGGCAGACGGGACGCTACAAAACCAGTACCAGACTACACACGCCCTCCCTCCCTCCCTCCCTCCCTCAACCTGTACCCATCCACACCACAGCTACCCTACACCTTGCTCCTTCCTCATCCCTTACCTTGCTTTCCCTGCCAACCCTCTTCCAAGCATTGCACCTCCCTTACCATAGACCAGTGGTTCTTAACCAGGGGTAGGGTGCGAGGTCGGTTCCTAAGGGGTGCGAGGATGCCTATGAATATTTAAAGCAAAATATATTTTTATATACGCATGTTACAACAGTGTTCTGAGCTAGAGATAAACCTGCACCTAATTTCCTAATGAAGTGCCAACGTTGCAACAGACTCCGAGTACAGGATACACGTATGTGAATTTGCTTTCTTCACATATATTTAAATGGTCGATTTATGTAACATAGATCATTACTATAGCGGTGTAGCCATTACAATACTTTCATGGAATGTATTGTGATGGCTACAAATGTACTTATTAAAACCACCTATTTCAGTTTTAGCATTTTTTTGTATTTCAGCAATCGGGGGGTGCGAGAACTGACTGCTGATTTGAAAGGGGTGCATATATTGAAAAAGGTTAAGAACCACTGCCCTAGACACACACACACATACTCGTACATTTGCCCAGGCTGTATCCACCTCCCTATCTTTGCCACACTATGAGTCCTGCTGACCCCTGCCTTTCCATCTTCACTATCCAAACTAGACCCCCCCCCCTCCCCGACGACTATACCCACCACAGTGTTACTTTACCGGTTACCCCATGCCCGGCTTTCCCTGCTGCATTCTTCCCAATCAATACTTAAGAGAATATCCTATCTTCACTGTCCGCTCCACCCTGTTTTATCCTATCATTACATGCCAATCTATACCCTGTCTCCTCTGCCCCGCCCTGCTAAAGATACACACGCCTCCTTCCCTCCACTACTAACCATTCTTCTACCATACATCCTCTCTGTTCTTTTACCATACATACATCCTCTCTTTTCGAATGTGATTCCTCAATTTCCTACCACTCTCTACACTCGCCACAAAACAGTCAGGTGTTAAGCAATATGCACTTGTACTACAATGGAACAGAGTATGAATTGTATCTCATTGTATAAATAATGTTATAGACCAAACTGTATATTAGTTACTTCACCTTACCTTGCTACCCCTGCCTCATTCTGTCCCCTCTGGTATGAACTAAACACACACACACCCTCATCCAAAAATAGGTCTTCCAATCTTTAACTATTACTCTCCCCCTATATGTTTACTTTACCCACAACTTGACCTGTCTAAAAGTTTATCCCATATACAACTACAACAATCCACACAAAATATATACAAGCTATACATCAAGCAATACCAGTTACACAGGTAAATTACCACACATTTGAGAACAGTGTATGACGACAACAACAAACAGAAAGTAAATGTCACAAAAAAAAAAAACACACACACACAGATTACAACAAATACAAGCACTTAACAAACAAATACTACAACAAACATCCCAAACTAGCCTAGTCTATACCACATCACACCTCACAAGAGACAAGAGCCCCCTGACACTGCAACATATTAAGGCGTATTATACAATTAAAGTGACACCTCCCTATCAAGTCAAGACACAGCATACTTCACAGCTTCTACCCTACATAATGGTGGGAATGGGAGTGAAAGTCGGAGAGAAAGCGACAGTTAGATGTCCTTCAGATTCCTTTTCTTTTTATGAGGAGCCAATGTGTATAAAAATGAGGCTTATTATGCTGATAACAACGAACTGGTTTTTATAATAATGCTGGTTTATATTACTGTCCTCATAGCCTAACTAACCAACCCTCATTATAAGAGACAGACCAGAATGCAAACGAACAGAACCAGGATCTTTGGTTTATTTTGGTTTGTCCTGTACTCACCCAATGCTCAATACTGTACACTTCCTTGTCTGAACTTACAACAAACAACTCACACTCAACCAACCAGTCACTGCAGCCACATTACCCACTATCTACCACCACTACCACCACCACTACTACCACTATCTGCCACCACGTCACCACAAATTAATGGGGGGTTTGGATGACGGAGTGTGGCTTGGGTAGTTGACGTTAATGGAGGCAAGGGTAGTGGCAGTGGTAGTGGTGGTGTTGGTGATGGTGTCAGTGGTAGTGGTGGTAAACAGAGTGCATGCAGTGGTGGTAAATAGGATGCATGCAGTGGTAGTGATGGTGGTAGTAGTGTGGCAGTGGGTGTGTTATGACTGCTGGTGCTAAACTGATAATTGTAGACTTGGGGGTGATTCATGTGTGGTAGTAGTTTTACATGGGTACGGTGTATGAAGAAGGAGGAGGATGGGAAGAATGAGTGGAAGGAGGAGGGGAAGAATGAGTGGAAGGAGGAGGGGGAGGAGGAGGGGAAGAATGAGTGGGAGAAGGAGGATGAGGGGAAGAATGAGTGGGAGGAGGAGAGAATGAGTGGGAGGAGAAGGAGGAGAGTGAGTGGGAAGAGTGGGACAACTGCAACACACACAATTTTTAGTAGTAGTAGTAACCCTATACATCCACAGCAGAAATTACTTATGCTCCATCTACATAACAACTACACACAAGAAGTCCGTCCTTCCTTCCACGTGTGTAGTTGTAGTGGTGTGGGACGCGGGTACTAGACAGGGTGCATGTTGATAGAGCTGAAATGTTTATCTATGGCAATGTATGTTACCAAAGTTTGATTTTTTTTCCCCAAGTTCCCATACACACGTCTAGATATAAATCAAAACACACTCGGGACTCAAACCCAAGGATCTGTTTAAGGCCACCGTGACACCATGAGGGCAGACAGTACCATAGTGTGTCTCAAGCAATGGTAGAATAAGTACTACTGTTTGTTTTATTCCGAGAAACAACTTGCTCGTAAAAGTGCACGTGTGGACCATGGATGGGGCCTTTAAGGAACCCGGTGATGTAGTCAGAAAATTGAAGGTAAATGAGTCCTTCAAATATTGCCACGAAACACCACCTATATGGAAGGAGGTTGTTTCGTGGCATAGTTAGGAGGAATCAGAAGGCTCCTATTTTCATACACGATCACAGGGTCCTTAACAGCGGTGGCGTCGCTTGTGCAGTCAGGGGCAAAAGTCGCGTCTCACTCGCTAAACAAGATAAACGCGGATAATAGTGGCATTTTCGAGTTGCAAAGACCTACAAAAACAGTTGGATTCATAAGCATCCTTTTTAGCTTTCTCAAAATAATGCAAGTCACAAACATGCACACCCAAAGTGGTACCGTAGTAGTAGTTTTGGTAGGAGTGAGGTAGTAGTAACGGTGGCTGGAGTGGTTGTAGTAGTGGTGGTGGTAGGAGTGTGATGGTAGTAGTGGTGTAGGTGGTAGGAGTGTGATGGTAGTAGTAGTAGGAGTGTGGTGGTAGTAGTAGTGGTGGTGGTGGTGGTTGTGACTGTGAAAGTTGTGATGGGAGAGTGGTCGTGGTAGTGGGAGTGGTAATAGTAATGGTAGTAAGAGTGTAGTGGTAGAGGTGGCGGTGGTTATAGGAGTTGTAGTAGTAGTAGTAGTGAGGGTGGAAGTGGTGATGTGCGAAGGGGTCGTGTGGATAGAGAAGTGGTAGTAGTGGTAGTGGTGGTAGCGTGTTGCTCTCCTACGGTACACTGAACACAAGAATCACCCTTATTATCAACAGGGGGGTGGGGTGCAGGTGGGGAGGAAGGGGGAGGGGGGAGGAAGAGCGAGGAAGGTAAAGAGAGAGGAGGAAGAGCAAGGATGGTAAAGAGAGAGGAGGAAGAGCGAGGAAGGAAAAGAGAGAGGATGAAGAGCGAGGATGGTAAAGAGAGAGGAGGAAGAGCGAGGAAGATAAAGAGAGAGGAGGTAGAGGGGAGGACGGGAAAGAGAGAGGAGGAAGAGGGGAGGACGGGAAAGAGAGAGGAGGAAGAGCAAGGAAGGTAAAGAGAGAGGAGGAAGAGCAAGGAAGGTAAAGAGAGAGGAGGAAGAGGGGAGGATGGGAAAGAGGAAGAGCGAGGATAGTATAAAGAAAGAGAAGGAAGAGGAGAGAACGGGAAAGAGGAAGATGATCATGCAGAGGCTTCAAAGGAGATATAGAAAGGGGAATGGTGTAGGAAGACGCGGAGGGAGAAAAGGAATATGGTGGTAAAGAGAAATATGTCATTAGATAGACAGATAGATAGATAGAGAAAAAAATATCTCTTTCCTCATTGTCCTCCCCCACTCTCTTTCCTTTATGTTTCCCTCCCGTTGGTCTGTGTGTTCCCTCTTTTTCCTCTCTCTCCCCTACCTGTCTACCTCTCCCCCCTCCCTATAAAAAGTTTTTCTCTCCCAGCAGTGCACGGAAATAAGGGAGGAATATCATCTTTCTTTGCCACATCAACGTCATAATTACCAGCTTCCGTGGAGGGTACATGGCTTGGGTGTGGGAGAACAGGTGTGTGTGTGTATGTGAACAGGTGTGTGTGTGTGTATGTGAACAGGTGTGTGTGTATGTGTGTGTGGACAGGTGTGTTGTGTGGGCGGGAGGAACAGGTGTGTGTGTGCATGTGTATGTGTGTGTGTGTGTTTGTTTGTTTCAGACGAGGGTGGAGGACACACAACAACAACAACATACCTGGTAGTTAGGCCATGATGGAGTCAACTCAGATGGCGTGACGCTCTCAATTGAGGTACCTGTAGAGAAGAGAAAATTGTATAAGTCACACATACCTTGTCTCTTTCCCTTATTTATTCAGTCGTCATTTCGTTCCCTACAATCATATCGAAGCTATTTATACATCGCTTCATTACGAACTTTCACTTATATATCGACTCCACATTTCAAGGCCTTGACACATACATTCAAGATCCTCCTGGTGTACGTATGAAATTAATGAATATGTCCATCACCGACACCTTCATTCCGTGCTCTCTCTCTCTCTCTCTCTCTCTCTCTCTCTCTCTCTCTCTCTCTCTCTCACATACACCAGAGTACAGTATAACCACAAGTCATGCAGGTGAACACAGCGGCTCCGTCCCACCATCATTGGATCCATACCTCACCTTGCAGAAGCAGCGTTACCCTCAAGTCTTGTGGTGGTGGGATGGGGAAGTGTTTTCGCTTATTTCCCCCCCTCTCCTTGATTGATACCTCTTAAAGGGCTCGTTTGTTTGTTTGGGGAGAATAATTGGAAGGCTGTGGTGATTCCTTCAAGCTAGACCTATGCCAAAAAACAATACGACCTCAGTTTTGTATATATGAGTAGATGACCTTTTTTTTTTTTTTTGCATTGTTAACAGGACTACTACCGTATGTAAGACTCCAATTCGTCCACGAGGCGTAAAGAAAATAAACTACAAGTCTTGATGATTATTATTCACTCAAGAACACTCACTCATCTTTCCAACTCCACGGTTTATACAACGACGGTATACATCTTTCTTTCTCTCACTCCTGAGTAAACATTTATAGAGATAAGATAAACACATGTGACGAGACACCACAAACACACACACACAATCATCTTGGGTACAAACACTACAGCATCATCATCGTCGTATCATAATCATATCATAGTAATACAAGTCAAACTGTAAACGATCTAACGTTATTATCTGCACCGGGATCCAAAACAAGACGACAGTATAAATGAGTCACATGCTGCCACTATACACCACAACAATAATACCGTAATGAAGTCACATGCTGTCACTATACGTAGGCCTACACCATAACACACATGCTGTCATTATACACCACAACACAACAGTATAAATAGAGTCACATGCTACCAATACTGTATACGCAACACACATACATAACAACACACATGCTACCATTATAAGCCAAAACACAAACGTAATGAGAGTCATATGCTACCAGTACTGTATACACAACACCCATGCTAACATTATACTATATATAAAATAGCACACATGTTACCACTAAACACCACAACACAATAGATATAATATTGTGAAGGTGATGTGGGTGTGGCTATACCTCCCTTCGTCACCTTAAAGTTTTCTGGGGTTTATGTGACTTAATTAATTTTTTCACAACGACGGACTATTTCTAAACTTCTCTTTGTTCGCTACAATATGATTTCTCTGACTGAGGTAAGCATTCCTGACGTCTAAAGGCATTAATTCAATGAGACATAATAAAATCCTAATTTCTACAATGTCAAGGAATCATAGTCATAATGAAACACGTTTTGAGTAGATTCCGGCATTCATAAATTTTGATCATTACTTGGGTGTATGAAACTCTTTAGGTTTGCGATACATCTGCACAAAATAAAGTAAAAAAAAGTAAGATGAAGGAACCAGTCTTTTTTTCCTTTTTTTTTCTTGTCAGATAAAAAAAATGGCTCCATCATTACTATGTACCGTAAACAAAACTGGTTCACTGAGGTTTCGCACCGTCACGTTACCACTCGCTGACCCCCATAGTCAATAACCGTGACCTACATCCCATTCAATTATCCCATCATATTGCTGAACCCTATATATCTCACACGCTGACTCATACTGTATGTAAAGTACTGTAACATTATTAAAAGGGTCATCTCTTGTGGCCAAATTGAAGACTACTGAATCCTCCCAAGCAAACCACGAAATAGATTTTGCCAAGTACATTTCCTTAATATGATCGCATTTTTCCATCCTTCCTCTTTTCATCCTTCCATCGTGTTCTCTCCTCCAGCCTCAATATCACAAGCAGGTTCCCCCACATGCCCTTCCTTCCTTTCCTTTCCTTTGCCACCACACACACTGCCTTTCATTCTCTCCTTTTCACTTTTATTCCTTTGGCTGTCCCTCACTTCCAACCAACTAACTTCCAGCTCTCTTTCCCTGCCTACCACACCCCACCTCTCCTTCCTTCACTTCCCATTCCTATCATTTTCCTCCAACATATGTGAGTATTATATATACGCCTACTTCCTTCACTCGATTCTCACATCTCCCTACTTTTATCAGAGATATTTTGTTCCCTTCAGCTTCCTCCCTCCCTCCCTCCATCACTTCCCTTTGCTTCCTCCCTACTTCTCTCCCCTCTGACCCCTCCCTCCGTCACTACCCTTATTTCTCCATCACTGGCTTCTCCCTCCGCCCTCCCTCCTTCCCTACCTAAAAAAGACAAACATCAGTAGGCCTAAGGGAAGGGAGGGACCAAGGAGGGAGAGTTTCCAAGGCGACAACGGTAACCTCACAAAACTTCGGAAACAGGCGAGTGAAGAGCAGCAAAGATGTGAAGGTAATGTTATAAGAATGACAAAAAAACATAAAACATTAAAATATTAAACTTTATTTAAAGGTAAAAGATAGTAGCAATAAAATAAAATGACATGTAATAAATAATAAAAATATATAAAATGCTTGTAAAGGGGCGGGGGCAAGGTTAAAGGAGGATCCACCCACCCATGACTACATATAAAAAGGCAATACAAACCGCCAATGATGACAACAACAAAACTCACCCATTAAAAAAAAAAAAAAAAAAAAAAAAAAAAAAAAAAAAAAAAAAAAAAAAAACATATATAAAGTTGCTATATAGAGGCACGCGGAAGGAAGGACGAGGAGGGAGGCGGGGAGGATCCATGTGGGGACAAAGGTTATAAAAAGGTAATAAAAGCTAAAATATACATGTAGGCTAAGTAAGTATAGTCCTAATGCTCTACGGCCGTGAACAAGATAGGAACAGGGAGGATCCAAGGCTACACTATATTATACAGGTATTCACATCATCCAAGGCCAGAGATATGTGTGTGTGTGTGTGTGTGTGTGTGTGTGTGTGTGTGTGTGTGTGTGTGTGTGTGTGTTTTCAATAATTCGGTCCGTAATTCATCCCTTGTAAACTCGTGTGATTGGGTCCATTTCACACTCGTTAGCGATCAATTTGTAAACGAAGGAAAGCGAACCGTGTCGTGATTTAAACAATTAATGACTTTTTTCATGATTTTGGTGAATTCCGATCATGAACTCTGGACGACTGAAATATGCGGTTTGGGAAGAATCTAATGAGAGAGTAACAACTTTAATTAAAATCGGCCCCATGAATCTATAATACCGATTCCTTTTACCAAATTATCCATCCCTCTTTCCTCCTGTGTTATCATAGTTCCTTTCACTTTAAACCCACTTTTAGTCCCTCAGAATCCCCTTCTTTTACTTCACTCTTTGTGCCTTCATACCTCCCTCCCTCCCTTCCTCTTTCCAATTCCACCAGTTTGTCTCGTCTTATACCCTTGTCCTTCATGTATTTACTCCTCGTTTCTTCACATTTCCGTTCTTTCTCTTACTCACGCCTTTATTATTTCCCCCTCCCACCCACTTTGCTCTCTCTCTCTCTCTCTCTCTCTCTCTCTCTCTCTCTCTCTCAGCATGTGTGTGTGTATGTGTGTGTGTGTGAGGGGTGAGTCATGCCCGCCACTGACCCACTCCCACTTTCACTCACGCACACACATACACACTCGCGCACACCACATACACATACATCTGCCCACCCAACACAAGTATACAAAGTCCCACGGTAAAGAAAATGCACACCGGTATATCTCTGTCACTTTTCGAGAACACAAAAGGCCTATGCAACACAACAACTCATCAATGAGGGGAACATAATATACTAATTAATTTTTTTGAGATGTTATGTCCCCTAATTACACTTTGGGGGAACATCTGCTTTTCATGTGAGATAATTATATACACAAACACACTTGCACGAACACACGCAGTCGCATCTGTTTCAATACGTAGAGTGAGAGAAGAGAGAAATACCCTCGATCATGTGCTGTTGTCCGAAGAAAATTTGTAGGCAACGAACCCAAGTGAAAGAGCCAGGCCACGGCAACGCACCGGTACGCAATGGTTCGTCATTCACCGGATATTTTCACCACCAAGGATCTGGACAAAACATCTGTCTGTCACTGTACAAACAACTGGTCGGGCAAAGCTATTACAAACCGCGCATTCCAGCAAAACCACACATTTATAAACACACACACACACACACACACACACACACACACACAGACAAATATAAGCCACAATGGTAAAGAAAAATATATATCAACTAAATGATGACCACAGGCAAGAAACACGAATACTGCCACAAACTAATTCAGAGAATATTTTACAAAACACCTGGTAACCATTAGCAAGCAACACAAGTGTCAAGTACACCTGCACAACATAACCCCTCCTCCCTCTCTCTCTCTCTCTCATGTTTTTTCCTGGAAGGTGGTTATGGTTGTAAATCAGCCTCGTTAGAAATAATTACCCTCCCTCCATTACAACGGGGACACTAACCTTTATACAACGACTGGTGAATTATATACGGTATAGGTTTTAGTTTTTCAGAGCAACAGAACAGACAATAGTATTTACTACATGTTATAAGGAAGTCTTCCGTGATCCAAAGGTTATTGATCTTTCAGGCAAAACATCCAGTGACAACAGCTGACGTCTGCAATATTACATTTGGCTTGAAAAAAAAAAAAAAAAAGTGAAAATTGTCTCGGGATAACCTCTCCAATATTCATGGACTAGTCTAATTTGGTTTTAGTCTTGGGCAGCGATTAGTGTTTGCTTCCAATAAGAAAAGTTATCTTATGTTAGTCAAAGACAGATACAACAGTAGAAAGCTTGTTAATTGCATCAATCTATAACTAACAGTGTAGGCTACAGTCTTTCATAATAACATACTTGGACCAACATGCAACAGATATGACCTACAACAGCAAATGAAGTTCCCGATCCTCCAACAGTTGAACCGTAACGAAATAAAAGGATCTGGATTGCATGAGTCAGTGTGAAGGAGTCGTACTAAATCCTTGAATCACGATAAGTTGTGGTGAAATGACAAGTGGACGAGAGAAATGATTTGACGAACATGTGACTTACCCCTGTGCAAAGTGGTGTAAATTGAAGACGAACTATTTTGCAATCCCCACGTCCCTTGTGTGAGTGTGTGTGTGTGTGTGTGTGTACTGTATGTGTGTGTCCAGTAGCCTTCCAAGTCCTGCCTGGCGCCAACCAAGCGAAAACGCCAGCTAACTCGGACACAATAGGAATCTGCTGAGTTCAGTCCCACCAGCACCACCATCACTCCACCTCCCTCCCTCCTGTGAACACACACACACACACACTGTATTTAATTTAATATTTAATATGTAGGGTCACATTCAACAAGACATTCCACGCAAAACATATTTATACTCTTGAGGATCATGGCCCGCTAAGCATAATTCAATTCCGGTATACTATAGTCGAAGGTGGGAGGCAAAGTGGTGGGGTGGGGTGAATGTGGACAGGTTTGGACGGGAGTGGGGCTGGGAAAATAGCAGAGGGGCGGGGCGGGGCGGGGCAGTGCGGCATGGGACAATGTGGATGACCAGAGGCAGGGTATCGTGGGGGTGGGGGGGCGGAGTGGGTGTTAAAAGGTGTGGGGTGGAGTGGTTGTTAAGGGGTGTGGGGTGGAGTGGTTGTTAAGGGGTGTGGGGTGGAGTGGTTGGTAATGGGTGTGGGGTGGAATGGTTGTTAAGGGGTGTAGGGTGGAGAGGGAAGACAGGACCAGGGAGAACTCTGGAGTACAGACAGCACGAGCCGAGTGTGGAGGATCTTTGGAACTGGTATTGGCAAGACACACTAAGCTACTTATGTGTCTTACATCTTAAATCCCATCTGGCTTGTCACTCATAACAGATATATTAATTGATACCCTCTTTTGCAAGGTCAGTGATGAGAGACAACCAAACACAACAACATTTTTACTGTAGAAGTGCATCATATCTATCCATTTCAATCAAATCTAAATCCTTACTAAATTTTCGGGTAAACGGGTTTCTCAAGAGCAAGGATTGCAACCTTGTAGGCTGGAGGAAGATGTAATGATGTAAAAAGACTGACTGCCTTAATGACCAACACCATGAGTCACTAGGCATAAAGTCCTAAATTTCCTTCTTCTTCTCTCATCCGAATATCTTCATACGTATACTCCAAACCCTATTATTATCCGTCATACCACAGGGAGAGGGTAAAAGGACCAGTCGATGATTTTGAATACCAGTTCTGGAGAAGGGCGGTGGAGAGGACGGTAATGTAACCCTTGCACCAACCAGCCTGGGGGGACCTATTGTTACCGTTGGTGTTGCTGCTGATGCTTCTCTCTCCCTTCTACCCCCACTCCCTCTCTCTATAGTAGTTGGGGCTATAAGCACCGAGTGGGGAGAATGACTTGATGAGGTTGGGAAACAGATTGATAGGCATTGATGGGTGGGTGGAGAGATATAAGTGGGGAGGTGGGGGTAGGCGGGGTGGTGGTGTGTTGTCAGTGTGTTGAAAGTGGAAGACAGAGGGTAGAGGAAAGTGGAGTAGGTGACAATACTCGTGGCGGTTAGAGTACGTGAGTAAAGCTAAGGGTGCGGTGAGTAAGTGGGTGGAGTGAACTAGAGACTTTGGGTGGAGTGGGACGGGGAGGGAAGAGGAGGGGACGGGCGACAGTGTGGCGAGACAGAGGTGCATTGTGGTGAGGGCAGGGGTGGGCAGAAAGAGAGGGACTGGGGGGGGAAGGGAGGAAACATATAAGGGCATGATGGCGTTCACCCCGGCGTACGCTACTCTCACTCACCCTGCCCCACCACCACGCTCCTTTCTCCACCCTCACTCACTCACCCCGCCTTTTCGCCAGCCCCGTCTCACCCTGCTTTCCTACCCGCCCGCCCCGTCTCACCCCGCCTTCCCTTCCCGTTTCAACCCCATCCCAATCCGTACCGCCCCGTCCCGCCCTATCTCGTCCTGTCCCGTTCAGTTGTCCTAGTTCGCGCCGTCCTACTCACAATATTCAGTCGTACCTACGGCTCTTGCATAACACTCATCCTGTCTTGGCCTGTCCCATCCCATAATTAATATATCACACACACCTCATCCTCATCCTACTCTGTCCCATCCCAGACAAACCTCATCTTGCCCTCATCCACCTGGTCCCTTCCCATACCATTCCATTTCTCCCCTCGGTCATACACCACCTCATCTCACCCTCATTCTCCCATCTCACTCGACCCCCTATTAAACACTCGCTCGGTCTCCTATTGCCTCCCTCTCCCCCCATTCCCCATTTTATCCAAAACCAGGGTTAATGCACAGCGGAATCTATACTGTACACACCATGGCCGAGGAATACCATGGTACACACTACCCCGGGCTGGACGAGTGAGGGTGACCAGCAGAGTGAGGAGAGGAGAGTTGCCCTGCCCATCTGCTTCTGCATCGGCTACTGACCACTGTTGTTGCTCTGTTTGTCTACTCAGGGTTCATTCAGATGCAGAGTTTACAGTAGTTTTATACATGTTTGCTTTACCTCACAACCACACTTGTACAGACTCAGGGTCGTTACTCATGAAATAAGATCAATGTTTCTGTGACACTCCTGTATGGTAACATGACATAAGGATGAAATGTTGTAAGACAGGCGGTGTAGACAACCAGGAAAATAGGTCAATAAGCAATACATTGAACCATCATACCGGTCATCGTCATTGTTTACAGACCATAAATATTCCTGCATACCATACATTGTGATACAGAAAAAAAAATACACCCATCCACCCACACACACACACAAAACATGGATCAAAACATAGTAGAGTCAACAGTGTATATGAAAGGATCATATCATTATTGCAAATATACTTCTGGCTATGAGACCTTCTGGTACACATACCATCATGATACTGTTCCTGAATATCGCCTTATAATTTACAGTGGGCGAAGGACTACTGTGAGTTTGGCCCTGAGTGTATGTCTTTCATCGTCCCTCTCAGCACAGTCCAACCTTGAGGCACAAACATCAAGGAGGAGGTCGGTCGTGTTGACGTATATTGACTTCCACACACAACTCACTGCTTTGTTTGTCCTTGGATCATCTCTGTTCCCTTGAAGCAAATCCCTAAACATGACAGCTACAGGGTGAACAAAAAGATGTGAACAACTGATCTATGGCACTGTACATTTATTGTTAAAATTATATCATTGATGTAGACCTACAGTATAATATCTCAGACACAGTCGATCAAAAAGTGTTCTAGAGAACATTGCAAATATTCTTACTTTTCACCCAACAACGATGTGCACCCTATATACTGTGCGTGGGCACCAGACAGTCAGGACAATTATTATGCCACTCAAACGAGCCACTGTTATTATTTTATCATCAGTTGGGCTCTAGTGGCTATGATCCGTGAAGAGTTTGATGCTAAGTTTTGTCTGAAATGTCAATCAAACAAGCCACTGTTATTATTTTATCATCAGTGAGGCTCTAGTGGTTATGAACAGTGAGGTGGCTGATGCTAAGTTTTGTTTGAAATGTGTAGTCAGTCTGCCGGGTTGCACGCCTCCTCGGAGCCTTGGAAATCGCCCACAGGGAAATTTACCTCTCTGCAATTTATAATACCTCTATCTACCCTTGCCTCTCTCTATTACCTACCGACCACTACCCATTCTCTACCCACTAACTCTCTACTATCTCGGTGTTTTATAGCCTCTCTCTAACTTTACCTACCACTCCACTCTCTTCCCACTCTCTACCTCCATATCTTAGCCTCTCTTTTCTCTTTTTACCACTACTCACTCTCTTCCCACTCTTTTTTTTTTTTTTCTATACCTCAACCCTACCTACTACCTCTTAGCCTCTATTCTACTTACCACTACTCACTCTCTACTACAGTATATTCCTCTGTGTCTTTGTCTCTCTCTACTTTTCCAATCTACCGTTCGTTCACCTTCTCTCACTCCAGCAGTATCAACCTGGCATAATTCACTTTCATTACTACCATCACACCTGCGGCAACACCTGTTTTCTGACGCACGTGTACAAGGCAGCACCGCGGGAAGACGACTTAACCTGCCCAGAGAAAAAGTAACCCAAGCTGGAGAGAGGAGTGGTTTGGTGAAAGTGATGATACCGGGGTAAAGAGCAAGACTTGGCTTTAGTTTAATAAGATATGATCGTGTTATATTCTGCTGTGTTAATAAATTCGGTAAAGTGGTGGATGTAAAAAGAAAGATAACTTATGCTAAAAAGACGAGAAAATCTACAGTAATAAATGATGGAAAAGGGCAAAGGTCAGGGCAAGAGATGGCAATAAGGTCAAGAGAAGTAAGAGATGGCAATAAGGTCAAGAGAAGTAAGAGATGGCAATAAGGTCAAGAGAGGTAAGAGATGGCAATAAGGTCAAAAGAGGTAAGAGATGGCAATAAGGTCAAAAGAGGTAAGAGATGGCAATAAGGTCAAGAGAGGTAAGAGATGGCAATAAGGTCAAGAGAGGTAAGAGATGGCAATAAGGTCAAAAGAGGTAAGAGATGGCAATAAGGTCAAGAGGTAAGAGATGGCAATAAGGTTATGAGAGGTAATAGGGACAGAGCGAGGTGTAGGGGAAGATAAAAGAGGCAGAGAGAAGCTAAATAGACACAGAAAAAAATTGCACAGTGAAGTGAGAAGGGAAGTGAGAGTTGACAGGGAGAGGTGAGAGGGGTATAGTGAAATGTATAGGGTGAGAGGGGTACAGCGAAATGAGAGGGGTGGGGAGAGGTGAAAGGAACTAAAAGAAGTGAAGAGAGACAGGGAGAGGTTAGACAGACGAGAAGGGGGCAGGGCAGGGCAGGGGTAGGGGAGGGGAGGAAGACGACGCCCAGCTACACAAATACATGAACCCGCCTCACGCCCATCTCTATACGCCATGACACCTAACCCAACCCTTCTGCCCTTACCGTACCTCATGTCTCTACTCCTACCCACTTTCTTTTATAACCCTTGCCTGCCTGCCTGCCTGCCTCTACCCTTATCCCTACTCATGCTACTTTTCCTACTCTTTTATAACCCTTGCTTGCCCCTACCACACTACTTTACCCTGCTCTTACCCATGCTATATATTTCCCACACTCTTTTATAACCCTTGCTTGCCCCTACTACAACGCCTTACCCTGCCCTTATCTATGTTACTTTTCCCACACTCTTTTATAACCCTTGCTTGCCCCTACCACAACGCCTTACCCTGTCCTTATCTATGTTACTTTTCCCACACTCTCTAAAACCCCTGCCTGCCCTGCCTGCTCCTAAATCTTGCCTCTACCGTACCCAATTTCCTGGTGACCATCCCCTCGTCCCCTCCATTCCCAGTACCCGAGTCTGCTGGCCCCTCCCTCCCTCCCTTACTTGTGGCCGGCCAGATGTCTGTCCCACTGCCCTTGTCCTCTCTGGCTACTACAGATCTCACCACTGTCAACTGTCCACCTTCCCCCTACCCTTTATCCCCTATCTCTCTCATCTTATATTTCCAATTTGTCTCTCCTCTATCTCCTCTCCGTCAACATTTTTTTCTCCTTTTCGTCATTCTGTCTGTCTGTCTCTTTTGTTTTTATCTTTTCTCCTCTTCCCTTTACTTCCATCCTACCTCATCTCTCCTTTTCCCCTTCTTTGTTTTCCTCCCTCCCCTCCTCACCACTGCTGTCCTTCCTCACCCCACTCCCTAAACCCTCTCTGGCCATCCTGACCCCTCATCCTGTTTCCCATTGTCCCTCTTCTCCCCTTGCAGATGTAACCACTGACCCTACTTACCCCTATAGCTGCCCTGTCCAGCCCTCTTCTGTTGTCCAGCCCAACCTCACTCTTCTGTTGTCCTACCCACCCTATCCTGCCCAACCTCACTCTTCTGTTGTCCTGTCCTGTCCTGCCCAACATTACACACATATACCTCCTTAATCAGAGCACTATACAAACTGTACTGTGTTCTGTCGCCTCAATCAATGTCGGGAGGCAGGAGGAATTATTTTATTTTTGAGTCAACTTTACTACTATATGCAATTTCTTCTCAAACTTCAAATGATTTATAATGACATACACACAAGCTGACGGGCCGGAAGAAGGGCGGAACTATTAGGGAGTCAACTTTACCAACTGGCTATACTCGTACTGGTGAGGACTGACAAGCGGCACGACACACTGGTACTGTTGTAGCTGCTCTCACAACCCAGCCAGCCGCCGTCTGTGTAATGTGGTGTGGTGCCAGACAGAGCCACACCCTTCTACTGTCTTGGCACTGTCACTCCTGCCGTCACAACATACACACACACATACATATACGCATATCGTGTGTGTGTGTGTGTGTGTGTGTGTGTGTGTGTGTGTGTGTGTGTGTGTGTGTGTGTGTGTGTGTGTGTGTGTGTGTGTGTGTGTGTGTGTGTGTGTGTGTGCCTGCCTTTACCACCGTGCAAACACCTGACACACTCTGAGAACATTGGTGTAAGCTCAGCAGGTGTGTAATTGTGGTCATGTGGGTCAGGTGTGCGACAGGTGTGGTGGTGGTCAGCGGAGGTATATATGGCGTTGTGGTGGGAGGGGCGGGGAGGGAGGGAGATAGGAAGGAAAGGGTGAAAATGTGATGGACTGGAGGAAGTAGGGAGGGAGATAGAAGAGGAATGGCGAAGAGAAGTAGGAAGGAGAAAGAGGAAGTAGGGAGGGATATAGAAGAGGAATGGCGAAGAGAAGTAGTAGGAAGGAGAAAGGAACGGACAGGAGGAAGGAAAGGGGGAGAAATGAAAGAGATAAGACGGTAACAGGAGACAGAGGGAAGGCTGGGAGAGGAGGAGGTCACACATATCCAAATACCTTTCTCCTGAACAATGCGGGTCCAATGTTCCCCCACAGTACCCCCAACCCACCAAAACAACAACTGTCAACATCACATCACCACAATTACAACATAACATCCCTCATAATGTGGTCATGGGGTTCTGTTATTGCAAAAGGGCAGTTAGCTACGAAAAAAAACAATCAACAAAATATATTCGTTAATCGTTAGTGAACTTTACGACTACTACTATTACTACAACAAAAACAACAACAACTACTACTACTACAACAACAACAACTTCAGCAACTATACCGGTACAAAAATAACAACAATATCTACTATTATTACCGTATTATATTTCTTGGCTTGGTAACACAACCCCATTCCTCATAGCCTACCCGGTATACTATATAGAGAAACTTCTTCCGCCAGTAACAATAGATGGAATGTGAAGATACAGATGAAATTAAACTACTGTATAGGCCAGTGGAGCAATCACAGGCCTACATATATACATTGATACACACGGTTTATACCAAATTACCACTGGTCTATGTATACATCCATAAGGGTAAACATACATACATACACACATACGTAATGGTATACATATGGAAAAGGAACCAATGTTTACAGACCTACAATAAACGGACCGTCTGTTACTTGAACTTGAGAGAGAGAGAGAGAGAGAGAGAGAGAGAGAGAGAGAGAGAGAGAGAGAGAGAGAGTAGTGCAGCGTCATAACCACAGTCTAGTTACCTCAGGTGTACCGTTATTGGGATGACCACCACTGCCCTCACCACTACCATCTATACTGACCACACCACTACTGTTCTACTATTAACACCACCACTACTACTACTACCACCACCACCACCACTGTTACTACTACCTTCACTAATACTACTACTATTGCTACTACGACCACTATTATAAGTACTGATATCACCACCACTACTACTACCACTACTACTACTACTACTACTACTACTACTACTACTGGCAATTCACCCTCCAACGCACCGCACATCACATTTTTACAACACTTATTATTTACTAGACTAAACCCAAACGATACCACAAAACAAGACTCGTAGCTCAGAAACAAGTACGGTTCTTTCTGTTTCGTAGCACATATGTTTGGAGAAATTTGTAGCCCCCCCCCCCCACACTCACACACCTCTCCTCACCCCTCAAATAAGCCAAATAATTGAGTTTCCCGTTAGTCCCCTTACATATGCGGGCTTGAGGTTGTGGGATATGGGCCATGGCAATGTACTGTACTGTACTAGGCTGAACGGTAGTCATAAAAATAAATTAATTAATAAACAAATAAATTCATCAATAAGAGGAAATGGTTATACTCTCAGTCTCGTCAATTAGGATTTAGGATATCTAATTAATGATTTTTTGTTTTAATTTCTGAGACACCCGAGGGTTTTGAGATCAGTATTATCACGAATATAATACCGTACTACAACAACAAATGCATGACCTCACATTACTTCATCTATCAACACCATCATCACTAGAATCATACATCACACTCAAGCCATATAATTATTTGTTCATGTATTCTTCCACTCGCTAGCTTCCACATTCACCCACTCACTCACTCACTCATTTCCTCACCAAGACATCCACTATATACAGATTCGATACCCAACCTTCCACTCAGTCATCCACATATTTCCAATCCACTCACTAATATATCCACTCATCCACTCAATCTTTCACCAACTCACTCATACACCCACTCACTGACTCACCTCATCCAATTACCAGCTTGTTCAGTCCAATTACCCTTCCAATATTCCCACCCAACGGCTTATTCACCCACTCAACTGCCCACTCATATTTCCAACTACCCGACTCACACCTGGTTCACAGCTTGCCTAACTGGCCAATCCCAAGCAATGGACCAATAACTTGAGTCTTTGCCGTCCCTTCCCTCCCTTCCCTCCCTCACAGCTGCTGCGGGATGCACTCGGCTTATAGATTAAATAAATAGTAATTGAGGGTTTCTGGAAATACACTGAAGTGCGACTGATTCCTCTGAAGTCTAAACTATGCCTGGATACACACTAAGTATATACACACACACACACACACACACACACACACACACACACACACACACAAAGAGAGAGAGAGAATGTGTACACCACTCTCAATACACAATAGAATCCTTGACAATTAAGTATGCATAAACACACTTACAGGCGAGCGGTAAAAGTTCCGTGCTAACCCGTCGCTAAAACAAACTTCAAATATATTTTTATTTAAGTTCTGATGTTACGAGTACAGTAGAATAATAATAGTTAATTTCATGGCCCTGTTAGCCTATGAACAGATCTGAATACTACACTGTGTACATCTTAGATAGAAGCGATTGAAATTGCTGCCACTTACTGAGGGGCAGAAGGTACGGTAGGTCAAATATCATGCAAAAGACTGAACATAACAAGGTCCAACACAAGCACCCACTCGCAAACATAAACACTGACATCATACTGCAGGTGGAGGCTATATACTGGGTACATAATCTCCACAACACACGCTGAAGATAAAGACATGGCTAAGGTATACACACACACACACACACACACACACACACACACACACACACACACACACACACACACACACACACACACACACACACACACACACACACTGGCAGCTGTCATTAATGCCTTGAGTAGAAGAAACACTTTTTATGATATTATCTCTCTCTCTCTCTCTCTCTCTCTCTCTCTCTCTCTCTCTCTCTCTCTCTCTCTCTCTCTCTCTCTCCTTATACTGACGTAATGTGTACACTTAAAAATATAATGTCAAACATATACATAAGGAAAAACGCAAGTTCAGACAATCACACACACACTATACTCCTTCCATCTATAACTCCCTCCCTTCCCTCTTTTCTTCCATTCTCTCCTCCCTCCCCTCTTCCCTTCCATCTCCCCCTTCTTCTCTTCCTTCCATTCCCTCTTCCGTTCCTCCTTTCTTCCATTCTCCGCTCCCTCCCCTCTTTCCTTACGTATCCCGCTTCCCCCCTCCTTCCTTCCATTCCCTCTCTAATCAATTGAATCCACACCAGTGCAGACTTATAACAGCAATATCCTTTGTTTCCAGTCTCCTTTAAATACCTTTGTATCTACTACATAATCTCTCTCTCTCTCTCTCTCTCTCTCTCTCTCTCTCTCTCTCTCTCTCTCTCTCTCTCTCTCTCTCTCTCTCTCTCTCTCTCTCTCTCCACACATAGGCTTTGTGTTATGTCTGTCTCCCAATCTGATAATTATTTGCTGTGTTCCTCCCACATTTCGTTTCTATGCATCTATATATAATAATCTTTACGTCCATCTATCATGCTCTTTCTTCTATACCAATTTACTTCCTGTACTCGCCTCCCTATTCCCCCTCGTCTGCACTGAAGCGAGAGAGAACCCATGACACTGGTTGACAACATGTGTTATTTGCCAAATAGTTTAGTCTACAGGCGTGGCCCAGGTTTCTTCACTTGGTTGATGATTACGTTACTGTGATTCACCCTCCCCGATGCTATGGGTTCTTATTTTCACTGGCGTTTCTTCTATGAGCCAATAATATTATTCCTTAATATATTACATATCCTTCTGGCTGGTTGTCTATTCATTTCCATCCTTCAATATCCACTTATATTTTTTCTTCATTAATCCCCTCCCTGTAATCCGCACCTAGGCAGGCAGTCAACTTGCAACAATGACCGGATGTCAACAATCTCGCTCACACACTCACACACACACACACACACACACACACACACACACACACACACACACACACACATACACCACAAAAACCATAACCAGCCTTAACGGGAAGTTCAGAACAACACTGCCACTACTGGTATGGTTTGTGTAGGGGACAGTGGTATGAAGGTGTAGTAGGGGGGCAGGGAGGGGGCATGAAAGGGGGCGGGGTGGAAAGGGGGGAATACAGGTGCAGGAGGGTGGGAAGTGGGGGATAGAGGTGGGAAGTGGGGGATAAAGGTGCAGAATGGGTGTAAGGAGTGGAGAGTGGGTGTTGTATGAGTATGAATTTGGTGAGTGGGGAGTGGGTTGGTAGTGGACTGGGAGTGTGTAGTGAGAGAGGTAGGGTGGGGGTGTCTTATTAATGGTGGGGAAGTAGGGTGGGGTGGGGTGGGGTATCTGGTATGGCTGGGAAGTGGGGTGGGTGGGGGTATTGGTATGGACGGGAAGGGGGGTGGGGTGGGGTATCTGGTATGGCTGGGAAGTGGGGTGGGTGGGGGTATTGGTATGGACGGGAAGGGGGGTTTGTGTTGTGAGGTGGTGAGTCGGTGAAATGAATGTGTGGTTTGCCGTGAGAAAAGTTGGGTATCCACAAATCAAATCACTGACCTTCATCAACACTTCTCTTCATGCAAGTTTCCATACAACGCTACCTACTACGCCAACCCATAATACCTTCCCTTATACTTTCTTCACGGAGGTCATCAATCTATTCACTTCCTTATCCCTCATACATACTAACCTTTCTCTATGAATAACTATACGTTACCAAATAGTCCTTTTCATCCCCCAATTATACGACCCTTAAGTATTAACTATCAGAATAAATATCACTCCTGTTCTTTGTATGTTTCTCCTAATCTATGTTCTGTTCTTTACCTCTGACATACCGCAAATAGACCGATTCCAAAATTTTCCCACTACTCCTGTCAGTACACTCTCTTTACAACAGCAGTCCAACCATTCATTCATTCATTCACCCATACATACACTCCCCTTCCTTCTCCCTTGCATCCACTCCCCTCCCCTCCTCCCTCCCTCCCTCCTTTGCATCCACTACCCTTCCCCTCTCTTGCATCCACTCCCCTCCCCTCCTCCCTCCCTCCCTCCCTTGCATCCACTACCCTTCCCCCTCTCTTGCATCCACTACCCTTCCCCCTCTCTTGCATTCACTCCCCTCCCCTCCTCCCTCCCTCCCTTGCATCCACTACCCTTCCCCCTCCCTTGCATTCACTCCCCTCTCCTCCCCCCTCCCTTGCATTCACTCCCCCCCCTCCCCCCCCCCTCCCTTGCATTCACTGCCTGTTCCGTGGTGGAGTAAAGTAGAGGGTGCAGCAAACTTGAGGTGGTTTGAGCAGCTTCCGGGGGTGGGAGATGATGAGGGTCATTACTGCACTGGCGCAATCTCTTTCTATATCTCTTTTTTTTCATTCATCTCTCTGCTTCTCTTTCCTCTTCGCTTTCGCTCTCTCTCTCTCTCTCTCTCTCTCTCTCTCTCTCTCTCTCTCTCTCTCACACACACACACACTTGCGTCTCAGCTTTTCCATTCTTTTTCTCCTCCTCTTCTTCAACTCACTTCTCTACCCACTAGCACTGTCTACTCTAGCACTACTCTTCTTACCTCCTCATATTCCCAGTAATCGTTGTGATCCTTATCCTCTCCTCTCCTTTCTCCTTGTCCGTCCTTCACTCAAGGGTAGACTTACTCTTACCCTCTCACTCTCTTCCCTTCTCCCCTTGTATTTCCTCTCTCTCTCTCTCTCTCTCTCTCTCTCTCTCTCTCTCTCTCTCTCTCTCTCTCTCTCTCTCTCTCTCCATAAACCCTCAAACTCATCCACACACACATAATCTCTCATATCATACCCTGGCCTCGTAAATTTCGTACTCGCCGACATTTCCACATATACTACACCTTTCACTCCCCTTACTCCTTGTGCCGTCACTGTCCTGTCCCAGCCTGCATGTTGTACCCTTCAAGTTTTCTTCCCCTGCAGCTGTACCCCCTCGTGTGTTATTTCCCCTCACCACTCACTCAGTCTCTGGGGGGTGGGTGGGTGGGGGGGGGGGGGGCCTCTACGTGTGCATGTGGTCCCCTTCTAATTATCGTGACTTCTTTCTTCTTGTCCTCTCTTCTCCTTTCTCCTGCTCCCCTTCCTACCCGCTCTGCATGTCTCCTTCCTTTCTCCCCTCGCTCAGCCTTTGCTTATCCATGTGTGTGTGTGTGTGTGTGTGTGTGTGTGTGTGTGTGTTGTTGTTGTTGTTGTTGGTGGTGTTGTTGTGTGTGTGTACAGTTATTCTTTATACATACAACTAGTTTATACACTGCAACTAGTTCCTATCTTACCTGTGTATTTGAAGACCTCTTCCTCATCTTCTATCAATTACACTTAATATTACCATGACATTAACTAGTGTACTCAACACACACCTAAGTATTATCGTGGTTACCTCGTCTTGTTTTTTAACTGGTTAACGACAGGAACAGTTTAAAGTGAAAGTTGCTGGAGTAGACTTCATTAGCGAGCAAAGGTCTGTGCAAAAAAATACAACTGCAAGGCAAAGTGAGAACTGGAGGAGGAGGAGGAGGAGGAGGAGGAGGAGGAGGAGGAGGAGGAGGAGGAGGAGGAGGAGGAGGAGGAGGAGGAGGAGGAGGAGGAGGGAGGAGGGAGGAGGAGGAGGAGGAGGGAGAAAGAAATGGTGCAGCATAAGAAAGAAAAACACGAAGATACTGGTGACTGAGGATGCAAAAAAATAGGGGGGGGGGGAGGAATAACATAAAGGACAGACAGAAATGAGAAGATATCATAGCTGAGGAGGAATAAGGATAAGTAAGAATAAACGTGGAAGGAAGAAGCGGTCAGAAGTGGTGACGAGAGACTGATGATGGACTGTTTATGTAGAGACGAAAGAAAGATAAACTGGAGAGGAAAGTGGTGAAGAAAAATACCAACAGAAAAATAGCGACGAAGGAGAAAAATATTAGTAGAAGGTAGAGTACAGGAATATAATAAAATCTGGGAAGAGGATATGTAAATGTTTAATGAGGAAATAGAAGAGAAAAAGAGAAGAGAAAAAGAGAAGAGAAAAAGAGAAGAGAAAAAGAGAAGAGAAGAGAATAGAAAAGAAGAAAAGAGAAGAGAAAAAAAGAGAGTAGAGAAGGAAGCTGAGTCAAAAGGTATAAGGAAGGAAGATAAAAAAAGAAGGCAGGAAGGAAGGAAGGAAGGAATGAAGGATGAACAAGGAAGTGTATATAAAAAGTTGAGAGGACTGTTACTGTGGTTTATCATCATCCACGCCACCACCACCACCAAACTAACTTCCTTCCTCCCTCCCTCCCTCCACGTCAACCTTCTTCCTTTACTCTTCTTCCTCTTTCGTCTCCTCCTCTCTCCGTCATCCTTTCCGTTTTACTAC
>JAWQEG010001964.1:0-145114 GCA_033782935.1 Petrolisthes cinctipes
CCATGATTCCTCCAAAGTATGCCAGGAAACAGGATCAAATGAACAAAAATAATGGTGTTCTGTTGCTTGGAATAGTTTGGAGGAATCGGTTGCTGCCTCAGATTTACCAACACTACACTTGCACCTTAATACTCCATCAGGATATTCGAAGCAGATCTGGATACTTAATATGGCTGGTGAGTGCATGTACAGCCACAATCAAATAACCACCAACACTATCCTTTCATCGTGCAAATAAATCAGTATCATATCAAAATATAATCATACAAAACTTTACGTCAACTCAACCCCCTCAATTATTATTATGAGGTGCTGCAAAATCATACATGTGTTGTTATTTATTACCAAGATATTTACTACGATGGAAGGAAAGTGTCGGTGGATATTTGATTGTGGCTGTACTACAGGTTGATCACAAAAGGGGACCCCGTATTACGAAAGCACAAACGCAAACTAGAGACCGTGTTCTAAAAGGCTGACAAAACCTACCATCAAATGAGCGGCGGTTTGGTTGTTGAACTATATAGGCTATACCTAGGCTAACTGTGCTATATCAGTCAGTGGGTGGTGGATGGGAAACTATTGAGCCTGGCTTGGTCACACACACACCCAGCCACAGTTATATAAAATTATAGCCTATACAGTATATATAGACGTGTCAGTCATTCAGTTCCCACTACAGTTTGGCTAGTCCATCGTGTCCTTCCAGTGTAGGCTAGGCTAGTCGACGTGCTTCAACTGGTCTTGGTATTTCACTATGAATCTTAAGGGGGTATATAGCACATTGTTTTGGGTGGTAAATCTGGAGCAAATGATTCCTCCGAACTATTGCAGGCAACAGGATACCATTATTTTTCGTCATTTGGGTCTGTTTCATGGCATACTTTAGAGGAATCAAGGCGCTCCAATCTATCAAAAGTATACTATCCCCTTAATATTTCAGAGACCAAAAAAGGGAAAGGAAAATTGATACTTGGGAAGCTTTAGGCGTCTGTCAACCAACAATTTCTCGTATAAAGTTGACAGAGACAGGAGTGAGTATGCCTTCTCACAGCACAAGTAACGCTATACTGTAGGTCTATTTCAAGGGGGATAAGCAGACGTGAATAAGATAACTTTTTGTTTCCACTTCATGGCGAGAGTAAACATGTAATTGTGTCCAGAGTGGGTATTACTATTTCTGAAGTCAGTATATGATCAGCTAATAATTCAACATTCAGCCAGCCAATCTTTTGATATAATAAATCCGAGCCGTAAACTAAATCCTGCATTCCATTGTATAACGTTAAGGGGGTCGGCTTGTGTAGGGAGAGAGAGGGCTATTGATTCCTTCAAACTATGCTGCAAAACAGTCCCCTATTAATTTATACTGGTGACCTGTTTCCTGGGGTAGTTAGGAGGAATCATTAGCGCTCCAATTTCCCCGAAACAAACGACTCTTTTCATAATTTACCCCGTCCAACATAGAACACCCAAGAATTCTTTACACTAGTTGGCTGAAGGCTGCTTTGATTAAGTTATGTGTATAAAAAGAAATATATCAGTATTACACAGAGCAGTAATTAAGTGTATGGATAGACTATGAAAAAGAACAAATAACCTACACACAGGACTCTTGCTTTAAATATATGAGATAGTATTGCACAATGTATAAATTAAGTTTATATATATATATATATAGTTATAATTACAAAGCTTTATATAAAACATCCGTGTGACTGGCACCACCCTCGTTACGTGCTTTGTTTATTAATGAATCGTGTGTGTGTGTGGGTGTGTGTTGGTTTAGGTTATGAGGTAAAGATGTCAAGGTTAATCATCAACACGGAGGGAGGGAGGGAGGGAGAGGGAGGCAGGCACGCAGAATAGGAGGGAGGAGGGGAGGGAGAGAGAGGGAAGGAAGGACTGAGGGAAACTTTAATTAATGACGAGGCTCCGTTTGTTCGTACACAAATGCTATTTCAACTTCGTGACAATTCACCCATATCTATTACACCGGTACACACAAACAGACCCTCAGAATGTCTATCATTAATTACCGTGAAGCAAAATGGACATTCTTCTGCGGGGAAAGTTAGCAAGTATATATGACGTCCATCACCATTTAAGGTTTAATTACCGTATTAAGTTTCCCGGTCATGGTGTTTGGTTCAAATGTATTTATATTCTAAGCGGTGTTTGGTGTGCTAGGTCGGTTAGTAAGAATTGTTCCCAGATTAGCCTAGTTCGGTAAAATTATATTCTGAGTTACAAATCTAAGGATATGAAGGGGATAGATAATACACTTTTGGTGCACTGGAGTTCCTCGATTCCTTCAAAGTATGCCAGGAAGCAACACCTGATTAACAAAAAATATTGGTGGCCTGTTGCTTGGAATAGATTAATAGAATGAGTTTGCTCCAGATTTACCAACACTGTACTACCCTCATAAACACGATCGGGTACTGAACGGGTGGGGTGATTTACGGGGAGATTATCATGTTGGTAAATTGGAAGGCTACTGATTCCCCCTAACTATACCAGAAAACAGACGCCCTCAGTGGTACTAATATGGGATCTGTTTCGAGGCTTAGTTTGGAGGAATCAGAAACCTTCCAAATTCCCCAACAATAGAATCTCCCCTTATCCTGTCCTACTATTCTCCGTTGTTATTCTATCATTCATGACACAATATGCCAACCATCGACCAGCGAGACAAAGATAAAGATTGTCCACTACATTGATAAATATTTGAGTACCGGTATCTGACATTTCCGTCTGCATGTTATGAGTCTTTGAGGTTTTCTAAGAATGTCTCAGAACACATCATCATTCGAAGATACTAATTTATTTATTTATATATTATTTTGGGTGATAAAAGTCCATGAACCCGAAGAAGGTAGGCTACACTCAGCAACAAAATCGCCTCTCTAGATACTTGTAAAATAATACATAGAATGATCACTAAGGCGTGTAACACAATTCACCAACTTCACCTTACATGATTACCGTACAATATCCAACTGGTAAAATTAATATACTTTATCTCTGGTTCTTCATTTCACGGTCCTGTGAAGCTTACGGTACCATATGTGGCTCATGACTTGGCAGATAGGTGACAACGCATTTGTTAGTGGCTGTACTGTACTGTATATCTAACGGGGAGGGGGGTGGGAAGGAGACTCGACCCCACCCACACACTCCACTCCACCATTTTCGGGTTGAAGTGCGCATTTCACTTTGTAATTGTGTGTGTGTGTGACTGTGTGTGTGTGTGTGTGTGTGTGTGTGTGTGTGTGTGTGTGTGTGTGTAAATCATGGGGTATAGCCTACAGTGTCTAACCAAATCTGTTTTTTCAGCTTTGAAATATGGTTTATAATAAGCCATTTTCTGTAAATATTTTACTCTATAACATTATAAAACAGAGAAAACATACCACGATTTTGGTTGTAATAAGCAAACTATATCGATCAAGATGAAGTTATAAAGAGACCACAATCAAAGAGATGTAAGCTACCATGATGATGAAGTTATAAAGACCACAACCCAAAGATATATAAGCTACTATGATGATAAAGTTATAAAGAGACCACAACCAAAGAGATATAGATTACCATGATGATAAAGTTATAAAGAGAACACAACCAAAGAGATATATATAGATAGGTTACCATGATGATGAAGTTATAAAGAGAACACAACCAAAGATATATGATTACCATGATGATGAAGTTATAAGAGACCACAACCAAAGAGATATAGATTACCATGATGATGAAGTTATAAAGAGACCACAATCAAAGAGATGTAAGCTACCATGATGATGAAGTTATAAAGACCACAACCAAAGAGATATATATAGATAGGTTACCATGATGATGAAGTTATAAAGAGACCACAACCAAAGATATATAAGCTACTATGATGATAAGTTATAAAGAGACCACAACCAAAGAGATATAGATTACCATGATGATAAAAGTTATAAAGAGAACACAACCAAAGAGATATAGGTCCCATGATGATAAAGTTATAAATAGACCACAACCAAAAAGATAAGCTACCATGATGATGATGATTATGATTATGAATGTGACCTTAAAAGTTGAGAGGTTTACCGTGACTTAAAAACACACATGGGGTGAATCACATGTCAGTATATTCAGGTGATGTGATGGCGTTGGGTCATTATACAATTAAAAAACATATATACGCGTATACATAAATACATAATCATATGAGAGAACACCTGCACTCGTATTTTTTCTCTCCCTCTCTTCTTCTTCCCTTCTTCACTCCCTCAAAGGCTGCTGTTATTTCTCTCTTTCTTATTTTTGTACATCTTTCTACATCCCTCTTTCATTTTCTCCCCCTCCTCTCTCTTACCACCTACCTACCTACCTACCTACCCCTTCCTCCCTGTCTTTTATGTATGTACCTAACCTGTTTCTCATCACATTGTAATTAGACAGAAAGACCTTAAACAACCTCGTGAAGATCGATCTATTTATAGCTACACACACAACACACACACACACACACACACACACACACACACACACACACACACACCACACTCTCTCTCTCTCTCTCTCCTCTCTCTCTCTCTCTCTCTCTCTCTTCTCTCTCTCTCTCTCTGCCATCAAACTTTTCTCTTTCTTGCCCTCCTTCCTTACCCCATTTCTCTATCTCTCTCCACTTCACTCCATTCTAGTTCCCCCTCTGTATTTTTCTTTTTCATATCAGTATCCTTTCCATTCCCCCATTTCTTCTTCCTATCTGTCTCCCCACTTCTATTCCTTCTATTCTTCCTCCACTCTCTTCTTTCTCTATATATATAATTTTATCTTTCCTTATCATTTTGTTCTCACCTCCTCTCACACACACTCCCCCCTCCCCCTCTATCTTATCTCCTCCCCCACTTTTCGTCATTCTTCTCCCCCCCTCTTCCTTCCCATTTTCTGTCTCCCCCCCTCCCACTCACCTCCCCCTTTCCTCCCCCACTGGCATTCTCCCTACTCTTGTACACCATTTCCTCCCTACCGTTCCCTCCCCTTTCTTTCTTTGTCTACGACCCTCCCTGTCCCTCACCTCCCTCCTCCACCTCCGCCCTCATTCTCCCTCACCCCACACTGTCCTGACCTACAATAAATAGAAAGTATGAGAGAGAGAGAGAGAGAGAGAGAGAGAGAGAGAGAGAGAGAGAGAGAGAGAGAGAGAGAGCGAGAGAGGAGAGAGAGTGAAAGGAAGGTGAAGAAATAGCGAGGTTAGGAAAAATAATGACAGAACGAATGACAACCATTTTTCCAATGAAAATAATAGTGCAGAAATAACTTGATAACACACATACCTATATCTACAGCAACTTGACCAACAAATTTAGGGGATAGTACACTTTTGGTAAATTGAGAACCTTGATTCCTCCAAATTATGTCAGGAAACAGGACCAGATTAACAAAAATAATGGTGGCCTGTTGCTTGGAATAGTTTGGAGGAATCATCTGCTCCAGATTTACCAACACTCTAATTCCCCCTTAATGTAGCAACAGAAAATTAACTACCGTACTGTATTACAAGAAAGGAAATTAATGTAATCACCTGTTCCAGATTTACCAACACTGTAATACCACCTTAATCAGTTGCTCCAGATTTACCAACACTGTAATCCCACCTTAATTAAGCAACAGAAAATTAACTTACTGTACTACAAGAATGGAAAGTATAATGTACAGTACTCGTATTACAAGAATGGAAAGTATAATGTACAGTACTCGTATTACAAGAATGGAAAAGTATAATGTACAGTACTCGTATTACAAGAATGGAAGGTATAATGTACAGTACTCGTATTACAAGAATGGAAAGTATAATGTACAGTACTCATATTACAAGATTGGAAGGTATAATGTACAGTACTCATATTACAAGAATGGAAAGTATAATGTACAGTACAGTACTCGTATTACAAGAATGGAAAGTATAATGTACAGTACTCATATTACAAGAATGGAAAGTATAATGTACAGTACAGTACTCGTATTACAAGAATGGAAAGTATAATGTACAGTACTCATATTACAAGATTGGAAGGTATAATGTACAGTACTCATATTACAAGAATGGAAAGTATAATGTACAGTACAGTACTCGTATTACAAGAATGGAAAGTATAATGTACAGTACTCATATTACAAGAATGGAAGGTATAATGTACAGTACTCGTATTACAAGAATGGAAAGTATAATGTTCAGTAGGCTACTCACCTGTTATAAAGTCGACTGCACAGACCACACCACCACCACGAAATGTCACCACTGCCTCCCTTGTTACTGAAGTCCTCCTCTTGTTCTTGTTTACACCATCCTCACTCGTCAAATATTATACTTTATCCTTCTCACTAACTTCACACACCGATAGATAATAATGCACTCACTTATTTACGACACTTTTTCTTTTTTATCCTGACCGTCAGTGTATGATTAAATTGTTGAAAATATTAAATAATTACATACTGTGTATATATACGTAAAATTCAGCTTTCCATATATGTTAACTCAAACAACTTATAATTATTTTCACCAGATTTCAGTACGTTTTGTTTCAAGTAGCTTCACGTGAACTCATATTTTAAAAAACACTATCTTTTATTCATCCTCATTGTTTTGGATTCCCTCATGTAGTTCCGGGTCACATAGTGGATAGTCTTCATGTTGTATTATTTCATGCTTGAGATGTGGTGAACAATCTGAAATTATGTAAAAAAGTTATTATTATCGATGAGTTATATAGGTTACATATTGTGTATAGAAAAGAAAATTGTCATTCACTGGTGGCCCCCCCCCCAAAAAAATAAAAATAAAAAAATAAATAAATAAAAAAGTTGTAATGTCTGAGAATCGGGGTGGACATACAAACAGCAACAGATCCACTGGTCCTTACAAGGCTGTTTGATTACCTTATACAAACTATATATATCAGTCAACTAACTCTAAAATCTCCAATAAATTAAACATCAGCAATAACAAAGCTAAGTTAACATACAGTAACGATTTCGTCTCTGATAGAAAAATATAATATACATCGTGTCATTGGATAGATGATAGAATTACAGAAACATGCCTGTAAGAGGAGTAGTGCTTTTGCTTGGCAGTAAGTTAAGTTCCACCCACGACCACTAATATTCCGTACCCTGTAACCTTGACGTCTTCACCCCCTTCCTACTTCTACTTATACTCTACAGCGATCGACCTTCCCACTCACCCTATACCTTTTTCCTGACCTTTTTTTTATATTATTGTTATTATTGACATTAGAGTGAGACAACCTTCCCACTCACCCTATACCTTTTTCCTGACCTTTTTTTTTTTTATATTATTGTTATTATTGACATTAGAGTGAGACAACCTTCCCACTCACCTATACCTTTTTCCTGACCTTTTATTATTATTATTATTATTATTATTATTATTATTATTATTGACATTGGGCTGAGACAACTAATTGGGTAATACATATACAGTACCTATGACTGACTACCAATTTCTTTCCTCACTTACCTACACTTACTTACTTACTTACTGCATACACCTCTGTTTATTATTATACGGTACTGGATAATACATGTAGGTTTGACTGCTTACCTACCTACCTACCTACCTACCAATTTCTTTCCTCACTTACCAACACCTATCTACTTACTACATACAACTGACTTCCTATCAACCTAAGCCATGTCAGCATACCTACCTACTTGCTGTATACACCTCTACCTACATACCGTCTTACCTACAGTACTTACCTACCAACTAATGAACCTTACCAATACATACCTTATAATAATAAAAATAATAATAATAATAATATTTATTCACTTAACTAATGAACTTCCTGCTTGCCAACCTATTAAACTTAGTATATATTCCACCTCTCAACTTGTAACCTTCCTACCTGCCTTCCCCGTATACCTACCTCCCTACCTACCTACCTACCTACCTATATATATCTTCCTTCCTACCTACCGTACCTGTTGTGTGTGTGTAAATACGACGTCTTCAAGGATATCTACAAGGATGTTAACAAAATGTGAAAAACATGAATAAACGTCCTTTACTACCTGCACCCGCTACAACACTCCCAGACTCGTCACTCGGGTAAAAAAAAAAAAAAAAAAAAAAAAAAAAATAGAAAATAAATAAAATAATTATATAAAAAGAAATAATATCTGAACGGGTCCCACAGAACTGAGACAGTCTGACACCTTACAAAATGATGAATATACTATATACTGTTTGCATTATAGGCCTAATTGTGGTTGGTAAAATCTGTCCCTACTATAATAGGTTACCACGATACCAACCTATGATAGCATTGTGTGTACACTCGCAATCCAAAATATGTATCCAGGCTTGCTTCGAATAGCCTGATCGAGTATTAATCAAGCGAGCTCAAGCAAATATGAAACAGGATAAGCGTTGTAATTGGTTCACTAGTATATCAAATTATTCGAAACTTCAACAAGACCTGGATACAAATTTTGGATTGCGAGTGTACACCCTATAAGAAATCATTGGGCACCATTACTGCACGATGCAATATACCACAACACACGAAGTAATCTGAACCAGGTATTCACTCCGTCTGTAACAGTGATCGTTGCTGCGACGAGTATAACAAAGTGTTACCGAATAATATCTAAGCTAAAGAGTGTACAGTCAAGAGCACTAATAAGTATTCAGGTGTGCTTCGAATACCTAGAGACATGTGTAAATACATGCACAATAAGATCTTTATTTGGATTTTTGTTCGTTGGTGAATTGGACTGTTCAAAGCTTCAACCATAGATGTATACTTATTAGTGTTCGTGCCTGTACAGTTGGACATATGAATGGGTGGTACAGCCCAAGTGAAAGATGGTCAATTTCTCCCAATATCAAGTTCCTTAGCGCCAAATAGGAGACATCAGGGGCAGAAGTCAATATTGAGGATGGTAATAAAAAGCAAGTACCTGATAATAGACACCGGTTATTCAAATGGGACAAGTATCTTTCACCTGGGCTGTACCACCCATTCATGTGTCCAACTGTACATTTAAAGTTCAGTGCGAATTGAAGCACCAGGGAAGTGAATTTGGGAAGCATGCAAATATGAGAAAATGTCACAAGTGCGAGTCCAGAGCCAATTTGTGTTACGGTTATAAATAAACAAATAAATAAATAAATGAATAAATAAATAAACTAGGCCTCTTGACACAGTTTGAAGAAATGGTTAACGTTCAATCAGTCTTCACAGGATTCTTAAATAAACATAACACCTGTGCTACATTAAATATCACAAATACTGCCAAACTACCTCTTGGAATACCGGGTAATAATAGGTGTCAAACAATATGAAGGGTATACGAGAACACTGCTAATTTATAAAAAAATATATATTACCAGAATTGTGTAGTCACCCAGTGGTATTGTATTTACCTTTAGTTTTGTACCGACAGCTAATGAAAGTGGTTAGGGAGTCTTTAGAAATCTTGTAGCATGGATTTTACTTACAACATAAATATCCACCCTCCTTTATCCTCTTTATCCCTTTATATTGTGCGGGAAGTCACAGTGGAGTGGAAGGGAAGCATAGAGAATAGGCTGTAGTGTCATTGAGGAAGGAAGGAAGGAAGGAAGGAAGGAAGGAAGGAAGGAAGGAAGGAAGGAAGGAAGGAAGGAAGGAAGGAAGGAAGGAAGGAAGGAAGGAAGGAAGGAAGGAAGGAAGGAAGGAAGGAAGGAAGTGTGTGTGTGTGTGTGTGTGTGTGTGTGTGTGGTGTGTGTGTGTGTGAGTGTGTGTGTGTGTGTGTGTGTGTTGCCAGGCAGAGAGTAAAAGGGACAGATGCAAGGTGTCGAGAGTGGATGACAATTTGTAGTCATTATTGTACCTGCTTGCATTAGGGGAGATGCTTTTGAGGATAAATTGGTGGGCTAATAATTCCTCCATAATACTACACCAGGGAACAGACGCCCTCAAAGGTACTAACTAATAGGGGATCTGTTTGTTTTGTGTGTGGCATACTTTGGAGGAATCAAGAGACCTTCCAATTGACCAACAAAAGAATCTCCCCTTACCTATCAATTCTAACCTGACCATCGATCTCCAAGTGTGTGTCTATCCCTGTCTGCCTCCTTCCTCCCCACACGTCATCTCTGAACATAATTTAAAAGTCTTGTATGTCCCTACCACATTACATCACATCGGTATTGATTAAAAAAAATATCCGCACTAAAACGGCTTAAACAATTTCATTCCGACTAACACAAGACGATCCGTAAATGGTACACACATACACACACGAGAGAGAGAGAGAGAGAGAGAGAGAGAGAGAGAGAGAGAGAGAGAGAGAGAGAGAGAGAGAGAGAGAGAGAGAGAGAGAGAGAGAGAGAGAGAGAGAGAGAGAGAGAGAGAGAGAGAGAGAGAGAGAGAGAGAGAGAGAGTGACCTATTTACTGGAAGGCGAGGATAGGGGGAGAGAGTGAGAGGGAGAGAAGGTAGGAGAGAAAGGAGAAGGGGGGAGGGGGCACGTAATGTTGGAAGAAGAGGAAGGAAAAACAAACAACAATGGGGATAGAAAAGGAGGGAAGGAAAGAGAGACGAGGGAAGAAAAATAGAAGGAATAAATGGAGATAAAAGTAAGGGAGGGATGGTGACAGAAAGGAGGGAAATAGGCAGATACAGGGAGGAGGAGGAGGAGGTTTAGAAAGTAGGGTAGACTGAACGAAGGGATGGGAGAAAGCGACGAAAAGACAAGTATGGAGGGAAAATATTACATCAACAGCAATAATAATAATAATAATAATAATATCGTTGCTACTACCACTACTACAAATAATAATAATAATAATAATAATAATAATAATAGTGAGGGGAAGAGCCGCTGAATAAACTGTGGAGGAGTAAAGTGATATCGTTGCTCAAACTTTCTGCAGGGAGGGAGGGAACTGGAGCAAGTGTTGTACCGCGGAGTGGTTGGAGGGAAGAGAGGGGGAGAGAAACCCTGGCATTGGAGAAAGAGGGAAGATAGAAAAGGAAGGGAGAAAAAGTAGAAGGAAAGGATGGTGGTTTTGAAGGGAAAAAAAATGGGGTGGGGAGGGTAAAGAAAAATGGAAAAGGAAAAGATGAAAAACTGGGATGGAAAGAAAGATATGGATGATGAAAAATACTAAAAATATATATAAGGAAGGAAGGAAATGAGGAGAAACGGACAGAAAGAAGGAATAGGGAAGTAAGGATAGGCTGGAAATTGTGAGAGAGAGAGAGAGAGAGAGAGAGAGAGAGAGAGAGAGAACTAGAGCGAGAAAGCAGACCACTAATCTTCTTTCTTGCTCACAACTGGGCTGGAAGATGAGTAAAGAGAGGAAAGAGAAACCGGGAGGAGAGCGCTAATGGGTACAGAGGGAAAATAAGAGAAAAGATGGAAGAAGCGAAGGGGGGGGGGGGATAAATGCCATAATAATAATAATATAATAATAATAATAACAATAATAGTGTATACCCATAAATTACGAGACAGTGGTGGTTATAAGAAATAAATTGCAAGACGAAACGAAATTAGCCTATAACCTATGCGAATTATTTTTATGATAGTTACACCCTTATCTTCTCCAGCGAAAGAAAACTTGGAATACCTACAGAAAATTTGCCATTTTAAGGATGACATTTTATTTACACAGATTCATCCCTTTCTAAGACCTAGTACAGGACTCTATAACAAATTACACAACTGTATTCCTCTTCAAACCACTCAAATCCAACAAACTAATTTAATGTATCCCAGTGAACTCGCCCTAAATTCAGCTACTAAACACAGCCCACCTTCACTCAAGATTTTTCTGACTTACAGTATTTACATAATATATAATTAAGTATATCTATGGAGAATTAGTACCGGTAAGTTAATGCATTTTTAATTCCTATAAGAAGGACGATAAACACTGTCCAGTATGAAATATTTGCTGTGTGATTTATCTTTACATAAATACATCACACATACTCTCTCTCTTCAGTATCCAAGCCTTGACACTAGTTTTCCTTTATTCAGCAATCCTTAATACCAAAAATTTAAAAAACCAGAGCCAAATCTAGCAGTTTGAACAAATAAACACATCTAACCTAGCCTGGACCGTTGCATCCTTCAATCGTAACCTGGTAATCCTTTTACCTAGCCTTTCCATCCTTGAACTATAAAATTAGCCACTCCAACCAACCCTACCCATCTAACCTAACCTGGACGACACCATACTTTGGTCCTAACCCGGGTAGCCTTCAGTTCTAACCTACTTGCAACCAAACCTGAACTACAAAATTTGCCACTCAAACCAACAAACCCACATACCCTAACCTGGACTTTAGCATCCTTCAGTCCTGACAAATTCAAACCTATACACTTGCAACCCACAATCCCTACCCCACCTGAGTCAAACCCAAAGATTTCAAGCAGGCGGTTTCTAGACGACAACCCACCCAAAGCATCATGAGGCCAAACACATTTTGAATCAATGGAGGCTTTGGGTGAGCTGTCTTCTAGAAACCGCCTGCTCCAGATCTCGGACTTCGACTCAGGTGGGTTAGAGATTGTGGATTGCAAGTGTACCTGTGCATTCTTTGAGTCTGATGCATAAAGATGGCATACCTTACAACAGAGAAAATTTGACAATAGAGAAAACAATTTAATACAAAATATATAATAGAGGTGCCCATATTTGTTGACAACCAATTTTATTTTTTCTCTCCACAAGGAGTTGGCACTTCTTTCCATACACTATATAGGATGGTATGGTAGTCATATAAACAGTCTAATCATTTGTAAAATGTGGGTAAATATAAACATTGCCATATACTCCACAACTTTTAGTCAAGTAATTTCGTGTCGAGGAATTCTATACAGTACTTCAATTTCAGTTCACCTTCACTAAAGGAAAGTAGATCTACACTATCTTGAAAGTTTTTCTCACCTCATTGCTTATGGCTGTAATGATGAGCCCAAATTGCCCTTCTTTTCCTTCCTACAATTTAATGGGGAAAATTGCATAAAATCTTACAGCATAAACTTATTAATTCTAGACAAAAGCAGATTAATTTTTGTCTTAATTCAGTCAACAGTACATTGCTACAGAGGAAGGTCAATATTTGACTTTTATACATGTGCAAGAGGTATATAAGAATTTTATTTAATTCTAGCAATAGGCCACAATGAGAATTATTTTTTTTTACCTTTATTATACACATTATATTTCCCCTTAAACATATCCATATCTTATAAATAATATATGTATTGCCAATGTGTTTAATAGATATATCCTTTACAACCTAACTTTGTTCTTAAAATGTTTTACTGCACCTCAAACAAAATGCATCATCCTCTTCAACTTAAGTATCAATCTTGTCATTCTCACACTTGACATTTCCAAAAAAATTTCACCCAGTTAACAATATGTGACTATGGGGTCCTTATCTCAATAGGTCAAAAATTCCCCATTTCTTTCCTTTACATTCTCCGTGTGTCAAACCAAAATATATCAACGAGAAATAGCTAAAAGGTTACAAATAACACAGTGGGACAATATATATACAAACATTCCCAAAATATATCACCGTGAAAATTACAACTTTGCAAACTACACCTGCTGGACAAACGAACCAACTAATACTTTTAACTCTTACATTTGCCCATTAACCTTTGACAAACCCACCTCAAAGTATTGATATAAGATAAATAAATGCCCCACACCCTCTGGCCTGGGTTATTTATATCAGTTCAAGGACAATGGGCTCGTTCCCCTCCCCCAACCCCCCACCCCCTTACTTCACACCGCATCCCTTATACTCCTCATATGACCTCACCGTTATCTCAGGGCATGTGTGTAGACCGTGGGTACATGTGGGCAGCTTGGCAGGGCGGCAGGGGCAGGGAGAGAAAAGAATAAGGCGGCAAGAGGGGTAAAGGCGCCTCACTAAGGGTAGCCATCAACTTGGGCTGCAACATTGGCAAGTCTTGCACGCGGGACTCTTATTTCTCTGTTGTGGACATATTATATTACATTTCTATATTAATTAAAGTTACTCTGATATATATTCAATCTGGGTTCTGTTTGTTTGAAGTGTTCCACCATGTGATGCTATATTACTACAACAGTAATGCAGATCATCAAATCCTATTGTTCACAACTTTTTCAATCATAGACATAAAAAAAAATTGTAGAGATATTTTGAAGCCTTTGTAAGTGTGATGACAAGATATATTGTTTTGATACCGTACTTTGTTCATTATTGCCTTTGTTTTATCTTAAATAATCCATTAACCAATATGTTTTTTCCTCTTCTCCAGTCACGATTTTTGTACAAGTACTTTGCAATGATGTCCTCTGATTGTAACAAGTTGAGACAACGGATGGGATTCGAAACACCCTTTACTGACGAAATACAATGAGTGCTTGTTTTTTTATCTGAAATAAAATTAATTGTAATCATCATAAGTTTATGGCGTCCCACAAATACCTCTCCACATAATTATACAGTACACTGCAATGACAGCATTTTAATTAAGTGTGCCAATAGTTACATAGTTTACTGTTAATAAAGCATATAAAGGTTCAAAAATAAGTATCTGGAGGACGCATAACATAAATATTTATTGATTTGAGGTAATAAATCAATGCATCTCGGAAATAGAAGAATCAGTCCCGATATAGAAACTGCCTATAAAATTTATAAACAAACAGCTGATTACGTTTTCTATGAATAACATGTCACTAACTATTATAACTTATTGACTAGACTCATTTCTGCTACAGTTATTTCGTCACGTTATGATATCCACCTGAGTTGATACTGACTTGTGCATCTGGAATTCTGACTCACTCTAGTACTCTCTGACTGTCTCCTAGTACTTACTGTACATAAAATGGAAAAAGACGAGGGAAATGAAAAAATGGGAACAGGGAAGGAATTGAGGAAGGGAGGAAGGAGGGGGAGGGAGAAAACTGACCAGCAGACCTCTTCAGACGCCCCCGTTCAGTTCTCATACTTGTCCCCACCATGGAATTTCTCGTGGGTAGTGAAAGGGGAGGTGTGTGGGTCAGCTTGGCCAGAGAGTGGGGCCAATATTGCCTTCCTGAGGAGTGAAGGTGTGGGGGTCATAGTCACCCTCAGCGAGGAGCGACAACCTCACCCTTCAGCCAAGGGTCACCTCCAGTGTCATGTCATCCCCGTGGAAGAGTTCGAGGATGCCAGTATGGAGCAGATTACACACTTCATATCTATCTGTGAAAAGGCTCGCCTAGAAAAGAAGGTAATTTAATGTTCTGGTTAAAAAAAAGGGGGGGGGTCAAGTGTGTTGTTGTTACTGCAGTTGACCATTCTATGATTTTTTTTTTCATTCATGGGGCAATTCCTGATACTGTATTAAGTTACTATTACACCTTTCACTATTATAGTACAGATTTTCTACCAACATTTCCCACTTCAGTATTTTGGACCATTCTAAGACAAGCTTCTTCAATAATATTTCCCTTTTAGTTAAATGCCACTGATACTTGATATTGGTAACTTCACTTTTACAGTGGTAACGCGCCTGCCTCGCATCCGTGAGGTCGGCAGATTGAGCCTCGCCCAGGCCCGAGAGTTTAAAACTGTTTAATGGGGGGTTACTGCCATGCCTAGGCACCATGGTGGGGAGTTGGGCTTGCCTGGCTGACGTTCTGGAGAGTGTCTCATCAGAGATAGATACCAGAACTAAAACCCTGCAACTTTAACTTTTTAAATTTAATTAAGTAGACATTTTCTGACATAGCTGTGTTGCTTTTCAGGCCGTGTGTGTTCACTGTAGGATGGGCCGAGGGAGGACGGGCCTGATGTTAGCCTGCTACCTGGTCAAGTTTTACAACCAGGCCCCAGAGAGTGCCATAACCAACGTGCGACTGATGCGTCCTGGTAGTGTGGAAACCCGAGAACAGGAGAGAGCAGTAAAACATTTCAGAGATTATTTAGCTTGGGGGCATTTGTAATTGTAGTGTTGGGTGCACTTTCTCACCTTGCTTTTCTGACCTCATTATATCTTCATTCATATATCTTGTTGGTGTTCCCCACTTTAAAAATTTCTTGTTTTTCTACCGTATAATCTGGTGCCCATGCTCATTGTTTGTGTCCTTTGGCTTGGTCCCAGCAATTGTAGTGCCTTAAGGTTTTCCTCTAAGAATCTGGGAACGTTATTATTCCTCGCCTATTGTCCTTACTTCAGTGTGCTATATTGGTTTCCTTGGTGATATTCGACTTTATTAATGGTTGATTAATAGGCCTTTCTACAGTAGAAGTGACTTAATGCCTTATAGTTTCCGTACTGTACGTCTTTGTGGATCCTTTTGAACCTTATGTATTATGTTGTTATTTATTACCACATATTGTTAATTAATTGAAATAATAAATTTTCTTCTAAGTGACTTGGTAACACATGATCTTGTTACCTGGTTGTAGAACTATATTATTCTTGTCCTTTGTGTTGTAATGTATGTTATCATCATGTAGCCTACAGTATTTAAAATGGTAACTGTATAGCATATTCAGAGTTGCTGCCTGGTTCAAGGCCATGTGGTACTGACACTGAAGATGCCATACAATACAAAACCACAGTTAACACTATTGTAGTACATTGTTGTGTTCACCCTCTTTGTTCTTTGTTTTCATATTGTATATACAATACCATATGCATCTCATTCTGTACAAGAAATTAATATTTTTGAAACTGTAGTAGTATACTCCTATTAATGAATATCTTCATTGCAAATTTTTTTATTATGGTAGGCTATGCAAGGTATTCTGAGTTGAAAAGAAACATTTCTGTTAATGTAATTTCAAGCCGCTGTATTGATTTGATCTGAGGATGAAAGAAGGCCCCTCCTAAACCTGGAAGACCTTGTAGGAAGAAAGAGGTGGACAGCCAGTATAAAGGAGATTGAAGGAAAGATGGGACATTTGAAATAATGAAACAGAGTGGCTGGGGTCTCAGCAAAATGATAAGGGATATTGCTAATAAATGACATCAGGCATGATGTAATTGCATGAATAAAGAGTATATCATTATTATAGATTAAGTATAGTGTGTTTTGACTTGGCAATGCTCATCTAGCATGCATGACTTTGTGGAAGGAATGTCACCTCCAGTGCAATAAAATCTCCTGGTAAAGAGAGTAATTGTTTACTTAAGACTGTTGTACATAAATGATGTGACATTTGAATAAGGTTGCATAAGCTGAAATATATTAATATGAGGTTAACTATCTACTTGTACTACCCATTGTGCTAGGTTAGAAATACATCACACAAAACCATCCCATCATGACCCGGATGTAAACCTTCACACTCATGGTCTATGGCCTCATTTGTAAAAGCTCTTATCACACACTGTAGTCTCGGTGGGTGCAATGTGACAAAAAGTAACATAATGGGGGATATATCACAAACATACGAGTAATCGTTTTATGAAAACCATCCCATCTGCCCTCTTTTCCTTAGGTCAGGTTTTTAGATATTACCATAGCAGTAAGGATGCTATAGTCAGTTTTGTTGGTAAAAGGGGGCTTTAACATTTTCTTTACACAGCCATTGTAGTTTGTCCAGGTGACACAGGTGGGTTCTTCACTCTTTGTTTTGGTTATCTGTTGATCCTGTAGGTGTAGAGGGTGGATGAACAAGGGTGCCAAAGATTTTCTAGGCTGACAGTTCCTGAGGTGGTCACTGCTTGTGTAGTTGTTTGCTGCATGGCTCAATGGAGAGCTTGGGGTCGAATGCAGCATCCTGTTTGAAGGACGACGACTCTATTGTAGAAGACCACTGGCCTGAGCTTGCCCTCAGACAACCCTACCCCCCTGTCCTCGGTCATTCCACATCTTAGGTTGCACCCGTCCACCTCTTCCAAGCGATCCGTAGACGCCTCTTCTGAATCAGAAGCCTCAAATAATGTGGACTGTTTGCCTGAGGTCAAGATAGCTGCCATCACCACCTGGTTAAGTATTTTGTTAAGTATTGATTCTGTGAACACATGAAGCTAAGCTCATGAGACCATTCTTCTGTTTTAAGTTTCATAAGAAATTGGACCGTTTGAAAACTGTATGAACTTCGTTTCATTTCTGTTTCAGATTGCTAGCGATGGTTCAATATATATGAGCCGAGGTGATGAGGTGGAAGAGAATGAATGAGAGAGTCAGTTCTGTTTTGAATCTCACCCAGAACAGTGAGTTGTGTAAAACGGTGATGAGACAAGGGGGGACAGACTGAGATAGGGGATGAGATGATGATTATACCAGTGGAATAGCAAGTGGTTTCTGGACAACAGCCCACCCAAACCACCATAAGGCCACACAACATCTCGAACCAATGGTGTCTTTGGTTGGACTGTTGTCTTGAAACAGACTGCCTCAGATCTCAGGCTTGGACTCAGGTGGGCCGTGTGTCTGTGTCCTAACAAACCTCGGGCATACAATAAAAAAAAAAAAAAAAAAAAATTCCACGGTCTGTCCGCATTGTGTCATGCTAATTTTGAGTTTGTATCCTGTTCTTCATATGAGTTACAATGTGTTTTATCATACTAGATGTTATGAATAAATCCGATGCCATCAACTCAGAATTAACAGACCTTGCCAGAAAACAGACGCCCTCAATGGTACTAATATGGGATCTGTTGTTTTGGGGCAGTTTGGAGGAATCAGAGACCTTCCAATTCACCAACAAAGGAATTTCCCCTTAAAACAGACTCAGTAAATCACTAAGTGTGTATATACGATAATTAATAATATGCCTGGGAAAACAAACATACACACTATCCTTTTAAAACAGGGTCAGTAAATAGTGTGTATATGAGAGAGAGGATTTGTGTGTATATATGTTTAAGAGAATAGCTTTGTGTGTGTAAAATTTGGAGGTGGATACAAGTATTTATTCATCATACAGTATATATAAGGACTACTGATAGAAAGAGAGATGCACACACATACACACAGATTGAGGACACACACACTCAGACAAAGAGAGAAATACAGATACACACACAGACTGAGGGAGAAAATGAAGGACAATCAATTTTATAAATTTTTATTTCTTTTTCATTTATTTTATTACAGTAAACTTAACCCAGTCCCACATACATAATATTAAAATAAATTCAAACACCTTTAATTTATAGTATATACTTTTAATTAATAGTATATACCTTCTTGATTGGAGTGCTACAGATTCCTCCAACCAGTGCCAGGAAACAGAATACCACCTCAATGTTAATTAATAGAGAATATGTATGTCTGCCTGTGTTTGTTTCCTGATGTAGTTTGGAGTAATCAGTAGCACTCCAATCATTCTCTTAATATTACCCATATCCATACATAGCCATAATAATAATAATGCTGATGATAATACAGTACTGTCGTAATATTAATAATAATTTATAATAATAATTTTGATAATAATAATAATTTTGATGATAATATAGTAATATTATTTATAATGATAATATTGATAATAATGTCAATGATAATAATTTAATAATAATTTTGATAATATAATATTTTTAATGATTAATATTACCTTAATAATAATATACCTTTAATTGCAGTTCAAAAAATAATTATAACAAGAGAAGCAGTAATTATTATTTATTGTCAAAACACAGCTGTAGAAAAAAAAAATAAAAATGCAAGAAAATTTAACACAATCTAATAAAATTAGAAAAAGCAGAGTAATAGATTTTTAAAATTAAATTTAAAGTAATAACAATAACATAAACAATAATAATAACAATAATAATAATAACACTACAGTTTTTTTTGGCTAATATATATTATTTCAGTCACCTTGAAATATTGTGCTCTCTCACTCTCTCTATGGTAATCTTTATCTGTACTGTATCTTTCCTTACTATTCTCACTCTCCCTCTCTCATATTAAGGTTTACATTCCCTCAATCATTAAGTACATTGCATAATATTGTATTAATTATTATTATTATCATCATTATCATTCCCTTAAACTTTGTAATTATTATATAAATTTAGAACCCATTTTTTTGGAGGGGGCAGGGAAGGAGTAAAATTGGAGTGCTACAGATTCCTAAAAACAGTGCCAAGCAACAGACTATATCAATGTTAATCATTTGGAAACCTGTGTGTGTGTATGTGTGTCCTGACATAGTTTGAAGGAATCAGTAGCTCTCCAATTAACTTAAGGGGATGGTCTACTTTTGGTTCATTAGAGCATTTTGATTCCTCCAAAATATGCCAGGAGACAGGACGAGATTAACAAAAACAATGGTGTACTGTTGCTTGGAAAAGTTTGGAGGAATCAGTTGCTCCAGATTTACCAACACTGAACTTCCCCCTTAACTTACTCCTAATAACACCATAATACTATACTGAAGACTACTGATTCCCCCAAAGTATGTCAGGAAACAGGACCATATGGACAAAAATAATGGTATCCCGTTGCTTGGAGTAGTTTGGAGGAATCGATTTCTCCAGATTTACCACCAACACCTCACTATTAATACAGGAGTATATAATTATACTTTTAGTACATTGGAGTGCCTTGATTCCTCCAAAGTATGTAAGGAAACAAACAGGACCAAATGGACAAAAGTAATGGTACTCTGTTGCTTCTAGTAGTTTGGAGGAATCAGGTGCTCCAGATATACTGCATTCATTTTTTTCTAAGTACTGTAATACATTTTCATTTGTTGTTTTTCTTTTTCTTGGAATGGTTAATGAATTATTATTGTATGTATGTCAGTGTGTGTATTTCTCAGGCTTCTGCATGTGTGTATCTCTTAGGTTAGTGTATAACAACAGGTTTAGTGTGTGTGTGTGTACAGGTAATGTGTATATGCATGTGTGTACGTATCAGTCTGTGTAAACATTCATTTCTTAGGCTGATGTATAACAACAGGTTTAGTGTGTGAGTGTACATTGTGTGTTGGTACAGGTTTCTGGTGTGTGTGTATAACAGCAGCAATGGGGAAATCTCTATCAGCTCGAGCCACTGCACCAGAGATCACCAATGGTGGCTTGGGGGGACTGAAACGGGTAAAAATAAATATTAATAATCTACACGTGTGTGTGTGATAGAGAGAGAGATTCAAATTTGCGTGCCGTCCTAGCAACACTGCCTGTCCTACTGCCGCTTTCTACATCCCCTATCACTCAGTCTAGCCCAGTCGCTAACTTTGAGAGAACAGAATCTAAGCGCTCTTCCCCCTCTAGTCAGTCTGCCAGTGTAAAAGTGTGTTCGTTCTGAGCTGGGTACATGCCTACAAATGTTTGTACTGACTTAGCAAGGACATCAAAAGACAGCTAAAGGTTTGTACTTTAATACCATGCATCATTTATATATTTATCTGGGTTTAGTAGTTTAGATGCTATAAGCTGACAAAGTTTGTTTACTTTTTGCCTTCTAGGCCCGTGATACAGAGCTGGCTGGCCATAAATATCCTCGCAATATACATTATTAGATATACTTCTGCAGTATGACATCCTTTTTTTTTTGTGTGAAATTGTCATGTGTTTGTGTGTGTGCAGTTGTGTATGGAAACCAGCGATAAGAGTGAAAGCACATGTAGTTTTGAGGGCAGGTGTGCATGCGGCCAGTCGTATGCATTATATTTAAGCCCTCTGATATCTCGGATCTTCGGATAACTCGACAAGGGTCTCCCCCCAATTGATCCAATTTACTAATAATACCAAAAAATCAAATAAATAAACATGCATAAAATAATTTACCTCTTAGGTTAGGTAAAGGTTAATTTATGTGCATAATAATAATAACATTAATAATAATAATACCGGTAATTAATACTAAAAAAATAATTTACCTCTTTGGTGCGACATACTCGTAGTCGTCATCCTTGGATTGTTGTTTGTTTGAAGTTTGTGGTTCCTCCATCCTCTTGTTGCTGTGTTGGGCCACACGCATTCCACCAACCTTCACTGTAATAATACAGTATAATAATTTGGGTACTTTACCATGGTTAGGTCCCGGTAGTTTGCCCAGGTTTGGTCCCGGTAGTCTGCTGCAGTCTAGGTTAGGCTAGGTAAGGTCAAGATAATTCCAAAATGCTCCAATTGAATATCTTGGAAATGGGGCATTTCCGAAGAAAATGCCATGGAAGAAAAGTGTCTTATAATGGTATAAATTAGTGGGTAAAGAGGGTAAAAACATTGTAATAGAAAATGGCAATAGAATAGATAATTACCTCAAGTTTACACAAAACAATTATGGTATTTATTGAAAGAACTGCCATTTTGTACCAGTGTTGCCAGATCTGGCTAGGTCCCAGTATTTTGCTCCAGTCATTTCCTGTACTTTACCACGGTTATTTCCCAGTAGTTTGCCCAGGTTAGGTCCTGGTAGTCTGCTGTGGTCTAGGTTAGGTTAGGTCAGGTTAGGTTAATGTCAAAATGCCCCATTTGAATATGCCCAATCTTGGAAATGGTGCATTTGTGGAGGAAATGCCATAGAAGAAAATAGTCTTAGAATGGTCTAAATAAGTGGTAATGAAGGTAGAAAAACCGTATGCGATAACGGCAATTCTTTCAATATTTACCATAATTATTATATAACCTTTAATATCATAAACATAATTTGTAACCTTTAATATGAAATTAAATGAGATAAAATTAAATAAGATAAAATCAAATTTATCTATCATGATATCGCAAAAATAATCCATTATTTCTACATACTCCCGTGCATCTACACACACCCCAAAACTATAATACAAATATTAATATAATCCTCTTTTCTTGACCGACATATGCTCAGGGGTGATAACAACACACAAAGAATGACATAATAAAAATATAGAATAAAAGGTAAATATTGCGATTATCTGCGTTGTCGTTTTCACACTTTCTGTCATCCGAAATCGCCCATTTCTTTTCCCTTTTTATTTTGGAGATTATGTGGAAATACGTAAAAAACATGAATAACATTTATATGTATTTACCTTTGTATGTATTTACTTTGAAACGAGAGTGCAGCTTTCCTAGCGGGTTCCCGACTTCCTGCCACTGGGTGCAGTGTTGCCAGATACAGGAATACTTCCATGTTTTTGGCAAATTTTTTCCACACTTGGGAAATCGAATGAAGAATGTTCAATAAGTAGCCCAGTTGAGCGGGAAATTCAATCATTTAAAATTGGGATAAATAATTTTTTATCACCAGATGAAATAACCTGACCTACCTAACCTAACCTAGACTGTTGCTATCTTCAGGACCTAAATTAATGTCCTTCGGGGCCTAAATTAGTGTCTTTCGGGACCTTTAAAAATAAAATAGATCCTGTGGATAGGAGCTAAAAGCATCCCGATTGGATGGGTCAGGCGTATTTTACACAACTGCCTGCTGGACCTTCCGTAATTTTGCCAAGGGGATCTGGTAACACTGTCCGCCCTACCTCAGTTCGTCCCTCTGCTACAGAATTGTCGTATCTTAAAATTGAAATATCTAGCAAAGTATACATTTGCACAAGATAATTCCACTCAGTATTGATAAAGGTAACCGAACCCTACCTAACCCAACCTATCCTAACCAGTAGTTCACCAGCGCAGATAATCGCAATATTAGCTGAAAAAAATATCATTTTTATTATTTTATAGGCATCTACACACACATACACATACACCCTAAAATAATAATAAAAATATTAATATAATCCTACTTTCTAACTAACATATGCTTAGGGGTGATAACACACGAAGAATGACAACGTAATAAAAAATAAACAAAACTATTATTTCTATCATTTTACATTCACCTAGACACATATACACACTAAAATAACACAAAAATAATATATAATACTCTTTTCCTGGCAGACATTGGCTTCGGGGTGATAAGAACAAAGTGATAAGCAAATGACAAGGTAATAAAATTATTGTCATATTTCTCCATATTTCCAGGCATCTACACATATACTTACACTCCTATACATAAACACAATAATAATTAATATATAACCTTTCTTAGCAGACATATACTTCGGGGTGATAACAACAAAGTGATAAGCAAATGACAACGTAATAAAATTCATGTCATATTTCTCCATATTTCCAGGCATCTACACATATACATACACTCCTACACATATACATACATGCAGGGGGATGTCCAGTCTTGGCCTCGATCTCCTCTGGGGATGACATGTTGAAGGAAAGAGAAATATATGCGATATAAAACGTATGTATGTCACACGTGAATTACTCCCTTCCTTCTACGACACACAGCTGACAGGCAGTGTTGCAAGTGGCCAAAATATAAATGTATCCAAAAACGTATCCAAAATATACAAAACGTATCCAAATAATGTAAAATAGTATCCAAAAGGTATCCAATATTTTTTCTTTAAAAAAATGCATTATAGTTAATGAGGAATGTGCTTTAAAATAAGTAATCATTCTTACCGTCTTTTTAGACATCATACGGTTGGCAGCCAACAAGTTGCTATTTGCTGCCTAGGCTGTGACGGACCAGTGACGGACTCACGGAGAATGGTAGGCCTATACATGACCAAGGAATATTCCTTGGCCATGGGCCTATACTTCTGTTTTCCTGCGTAAAAATAACTTCCTGACGTCAGTGGGAAATATCTCTAGGCCTTGGGTTGTACACTACAAATTTGGAGCGAAACTTAAACTACTGTTTGGGTCTTCCAAGAACATTATTTATTTGAGTATTTAAACCTATGAGCGCGCGAATCTACACTCCTAAAAATAACACGTCCCAAAAGGGCAAAAGAGCGTCATTGTACAGAATGTATTAATTTTTAATTTAAGTGCAATACAAACTATTAATAAAAAAAAAAACTTTAAACTAAAGAAGCACAAATTATGATAGTACAATATTGCACACTTATTTCTCCATGTCCTCAATGGCAGCCTGTATTTGACTAGCGCTATGCAAGACTAGTTTTATATAATATTATACTGTTCACTTACACTACAAAATATGAATAAATGACAACGAGCCCACGGCGTGTTTACTCAGAGTCCCCGCTCGGTGCTCACCAAACAGTTACCCTATCATTCAATTGGGAGCGATATAGTAATTATGAGTTCTGATTGGTGTTCACTTTTTCGTAAAAAATAATGACTGTAAGCAAATTAATATTAAAAAGTATCCAATTCTTTAATAAAAATAGCAAAACGTATCCATTTTTGTCCTCCTCATTCAATTTCGTATCCTTTTGTCCAGCGTCGTAAAAACGTATCAGTAACATCAAAAAGTATCCAAAGGATACTTTCGTATCCATACTTGCAACCCTGCTGACAGGTTGTTGAGGAGCTCAGTGTTGCCAACTTGTCAAGGTTGGGCTCGGGTGTTATTTTTTTTTTTTTTTGTATACTGGTATTATTATTTTATGGAAGTGTAATGCACTGTACAAATAAATGTTTATAGTCCATACATTCATTATACACACTCTATTTTACATACAGTATAATAATGATAATAACAATTATAAAAATAAAGAATATTCTACGTATCCCAAGAATAGAATAATATAGAAATAAATAATAGTAGCACAATGAAATATTATATGGTAACCTAATAATTATAAATTTACGCCTATTTATCATTGGTACAATAGAATATATTATAGATACTTCTCAAAATTTGTCCCAAAGTAGCCCACAAATAGCCACATAGGCATCATTGGCTTTTACTCATGGAGGTACAGTATTATATATTATACCTCCATGGGTATACCTCACAGAGCTAAAAACATAGAGCGCTTAACCCTGTGTTATTAGATAGGGGAGGAGTGTCACAACAGGCGAGCGCTCTATTGTATAGATACTTGCCCATTGAACTCCCGTACGTACTTGTATAGTATGTTTCTTTCCACAGTTATTGACATTTCCCTGATTTGTAAAGCATTGTATCTTGTTATTTAATTATGCAGGTTTTGTTAAATCAATTAACAAGGCTAAGATAATGTCCATATGGAAAATTATGCAAAGAAATTAAACTTAAACTGGTTTATTAAACAAGACAAATATATATAACTGTAATCTGTCTCCCTCTCCCTCCACTTACCTTACATATACATACATATTACTCTAGTGTGACATACATACATACAGTCGTGGTCAATAATAATCATCCACATATGGGTAACTTTAACAATTTACTGTGTAATGTTTTCATGTTCACATACTATTTTATTGTTTTAAATAGTGTGTAGCTGTTTGTATTAAATTAAACGATGGCACTATACCTATTTATTGGAATGTTTATCAGCTAATAAGGAACAGAGGGAAGCTGTCAAAATCTTACGTGAGTTACTCCTATATGGATGATTATTTTTGACCACGGCTGTACATTCATACATACATATTACTCTAGTGTGACATACATACATACATATTATTCTAGTGTGACATATACATGCATACATATTACTCTAGTATGACATACATACATACACACATTCTAGTGTGACATGCATGCATATATACACACATATTACTCTAGTGTGACATACATACATTCATACTGAACAATGTGAACATAAAATACTGATCATAATAGAGATTAAGTACGTTGTATATATATATTATAAGAAGGTGACTGCGGATGAGAGCCAACGATAGTTTTGTTTATCTAACTCATTTCACCTATTAACCGAAATGTATTTATATTTAATCAGCCATTCACTGATATATCGGTTAAAGAAATACTTATTCATATATTGTGAGTCACTATAATGTAGTTAATATACCATATCATCAATAAAAGACCGAATAAATGAAATAATATCTTACCCTGGCATAAGCTAACAGGCTGGTGGGTTGAGAGGAAGGGCAGGTATCATGGCCGCCAACCCACTTCCGGTGGCGACACGCCATGGGGGGGGGGGGGTGGCGAGCTCTATGTTTTTAGCTCTGTGGTATACCTCCATGCTTTTACTCAGTGTTGCCAGACCTACCGAGAAATCAGTAGATCTACTTATTTGATTTATCTACAGTAGGCTGGATTGAGTCTTATGAGAGATAGAGATTTCCACCGAATTTAAAGGCCTCCATAGACTATCATTCATGCCTGCGCAAACTAGATGACTGTGCAATCATTTACATTTGCCACACACTAGCAAGAAGACTGAGCAGTCACTACACATTATCATGTATCCTGTACAAGCGTGTGATTGACGAAAAGCTTGTTGGATATGGTTCAATCATTTGCACAAACTATCAATCACACCCACACACCACGGTTATGCCTGCACAACCACCCAGTTTGCGCAGGTATGATTGATAGTCTATGGAGGCCTTAAGTCACAGAGAGGGGGGGGGGGTTAACGTGTCCTGCTGTTCTCGGCTGTTCAGCCTATTCATGTGAGGATTGCTTCGTGGACGTCCGTGCTCACTGCTCTAATGCCTCTACAGTTCCTTATATACTCGAAGGCGGATCTGTGGTAGTAATATTATTACTTGTTAGCAGGTTTCTGCTGGGCTGTACCTTTCTCAAACACCTACACCCACGCACCTTTAAGTCACTAGAGAATATATATATATATATATATATATATATATATATATATATATATATATATATATATATATATATATATATATATATGTTGTTGGGAAGGTTAATTTGGTGTAGATTTGAAAATAGAGCCTCAAATAGCGTGTTGCATAATTATGTGAAGGGGGCTGGGTGGTGTGAGGTCCATGATTTAAACGTCCCTCGTGTACTTTCAATATTTGTGCATCTGTAATTTAAGTCTATATAGTACAGATTTACGCTATGTAAAACCTTTATTGAACCTTAATTGCAGTAGTGCCAACCAGCCCAATCTACAGCCTTACAGTATAGGTTGCATGACATAAATCTCCATTTCACTAATTTTTTGTATCTTGATCAAGGTGTACTATAATCGTAAGTTCGTAACCAATTAAAGAAGAAATGAGATGAAAGTATATTATTTTTTTTTTCTTCTTTGACTGATAATATGAATACATTCTAGGAGCTGTGTTTATCTAAATATACCCACAGTACATCTTTAAATAAATATATATCATTAGAGCTATAATGAAAATCTACCGGAAAGTTAACCCAGCCTACTGTTTTTTTGGGGTAAAATCTACTGAGTATTCCTCTATCCCATCTAGCAACACTGAAGTGACGGAACTGTTTTAATCTTGTTGTTGGGCAAACTTGGGCGCTGCTGGTGAACTATAGGTGGAGAACCACAGACTTCCACAGTCCACAGAGTACAATAGAGGTGGCATAGGGGGGTCTGATTTGACAGCAATGTTCTTATCGTGTTATGACTGATATCTCAAATTTATAAATATGACAACCTAAGCTCAAATAAAAGATTAAATGACGTCTTTATTTCTGATAATTATGTAGTTGGAATTATGTATTGACTATATTCATTGTATTTTATACTACCCAACTTAACACAGATAGAAGCTAAATATGTCTGTAGCAGCAGAGTAAAGATGACAAACAACACTGTACTGAAACAGAAGAAAAAGACTATTTACTATCTTTACCATTAATTCTTGTCCAGACACTGTTATAAAGTTATCTTGTAATGTATATATTTTACAACTATACTTCATCAATGTTGGAAGAGATGAATGATTGTTTGGAGAAGTAGAGAATTGGAAGAGGTGAATGTTTGTTAATAGAGAAGTGGAGAATTTACAAAGAAAATTGACATAGGTGCCGTTACAAAGGCGGACTCCTGCGGCACTCCCCCTGGCCCCTTACCTACAATCACAAAGCCTATAAAACGTAATATTCGTCATATACGTATTGTACATTCTGAGATTTCTGACTTTAGTTCAACGTAAATAACACTTAACACGACTAGTGGTACCCGACTAATTTCAGGTTTGTTAGTCCATATTTCTTGGTTTATTTTTAATTGTATTACATTAAGGGTCTTGAAGAAGGTCCAGTGATTTGAATGTTATATTGTAATAGAGATAAAAGAGTGATATAATGTCATATGAAGCTGACATATAAGACCATATTCAGCATTTATCCAGTATATTGGCGTTTTGGTAAAATTACAGAAGAACTGAGTTCACTATATTGTATATTTTAGTATCATTACCCACTATTTTGGACCATTCTAAGACCCTTTTGGTAAATATTGAAAGAATTACCGTTATTGCGTACGTTTTTTCTACCTTCATTACCCACTAATTTAGACCATTCTAAGACTATTTTCTTCTATGGCATTTCCTCCGCAAATGCCCCATTTCCAAGATAGGGCATATTCAAATGGGGCATTTTGAAATTAGTCTGACCTTACCTAACCTAACCTAGACCGCATCAGACTACCGGGAACTAACCTGGGCAAACTACCGGGACCTAACCTGGGCAAACTACCGGGAAATAATCGTGATAAAGTACAATAAATGACTGGGGCAAAATACTGGGACCCAGCCAGATCTGGCAACACTGCTGCAAAACGGTAATTCTTTCAATAAATACCACACTTTTCATCTATGGTGTTTCTCTCGGAGATGCCCCGTTTTACAAACATAATTTGGAAATTAGTCTGACCTTACCTGACCTAACCTAACCTAGACCACAGCAGACTACCGGGTCCTAACCTGGGCAAACTTCTGGGATATAACCGGTATAGGTACCGGTAGTTTGCCCCGGTCAGGTCCCGGTACTTTAACAAGGTTAGGTCCCCGTAGTTTGCCCAGGTTAGGTCTCGGTAGTATGTTACGGTCTAGGTTAGGTAAGGTAAGGTCAGGCTATATGCCCTATCTTGGAAATTTCCGAGGAAAATTATATAGGAGAAAAGTGTCTTGGAATGTTATAAATTAGTGGGTAAAGAGGATAAAAATATAGTAATTGAAAATGGCTATATACTAGATAATTATGGATGGCTCTATAGAAAAATAATATAGCCATTGTACCTGCACCACAACATCGTCAACACTACAGATGTTTTTGCATACGTTACGGCCTTACGTTTCACTCCAACAAGACCTTCCAATGGGGGGGAGGGGGTTACCTATAATGTTACTTATTAGTGTATGAATATGATTTCTATCTATCTATCTATAGCTCCGACGCCTCGTTCCCTCCGGGAACTCACCCCAAGGGGGTGGCCACAGCAGAAGTGTCTCCAGTTCTCCCTGTTCCAACACTCCCTCCTTACTTGGTCCATCCCTACTCTACCCCTCACGTTTCTCTCCTTTACATACTCTTCCACTCTGTTCTGCCATCTGACCGGAGGTCTACCTCTCACACCAGGTCCCACAACTTCACTTCCATACACCTTCTTTACAAATTCCTCACCTTGCATTCTCTCCACATGTCCAAACCATCTCAATGTATCACGTTTCACTCTCTCAACCACTCCACACTCAATGCCAATTGCCTTCTCACTCATACCACATCTCTCATACACTCTCTCATTACTTTCTCCATCCCATCTAGTAAGTCCACATGCTCCTCTCAAGTAACTCATTACCACAGCACCTATTCTAGACTGATGCGCCCTACTCCATGTCCATGTCTCCGACGCATATGTCAGTGTTGGCAGGATTATACTATTTCGTAGTCGTCCCCTTTTCACTTCCATACTCACACTTCTACCCTTCATAATCCTTTCCAGTGATCCTATGACCTGTCTACCCTTCACTGCTCTCTCCCTAATTTCTCCTTCCATACTTCCATGTTTACACATAACTGTACCCAGGTACTTAAACTCCTTCACTTCCTCCATCCTCTCGCCCCTCAGAGTTATCTCACACTTCGTCCCAGTTGGTACAGCCACTCTGTAAGGTGTAGCAAAGTCAATCACTTCAGTTTCTGCTCTTTCAAATACCATCACTTTACTTTTATCTACATTCACCTTCAATTTCCTTCGTTTACACACAGACTGAAATTCGTCCACCACTCTCTGTAAATTCCTTTCATTCTCAGCCATCAGCACAGTGTCATCCGCAAACGAACTTGCCACCAGGGACCAACTTGCTTCATTCAGTCTCAACTTCACCCCCAGACCATTCACTTTGGCTTTCACCTCTCTCATACAACCATCCATATATATATTGAACAAGCATGGTGACATAACACACCCCTGTCTCAGCCCTACACTAATATTAAAACTCTCACTTAGATCACCCTCTACCTGTACACATGCTTTTGCATCTGCATAAAAAGCCTCAATACCTTTCAGCAAAGGCCCCCCAACACCATAAATTCTCAACACCTCTGTCATAGCTTTCCTATCAACTCTATCGTATGCCTTCTCCAAATCCATGAAGGCAGCATACAACTTCTTACCCTTCCCAATATATTTCTCCACTATTGATTTTAATGCAAATATTTGGTCCACACATCCTCTACCCTTTCTGAACCCTCCCTGCTCCTCACTAACTTTATTCCCTGTTACTTCAACCAGTCTTTCAGTAAGAACCTTCCCGTAAACCTTCCCCGGTACACTAAGAAGACTTATTCCCCAATAGCTACCACACTCATCCTTACTGCCCTTCCCCTTATACAAAGGTACAATTATGGCTCTCCTCCAATCCTCTGGCACCTCTCCCTGCCTCCACGCCAATGTACATATAAGCAACATCCACTCCACCACTACCTCCCCCCCACACTTTAACATTTCAGCAGTTATCCCATCCACCCCCGGTGCCTTTCCCATCTTCAACTTTCCTAACCTCTTCCCTTCCTAATTCTCCCTGTACATCCTGTCGTCTACCACCTGCCTCCATCCCCATGCATGTCACAACCGCCTCCCCTCCCGTCCCCCCATTCATCAACCGATCAAAATGCCTCTTCCACACTTCTTTCACTTCCTCACTTCTACTCACAGTAACTCCATCCTCTCTTCATTCTCACACTACCAGACTTTCCTTCTCCTCTTTCTCTTTTCACCTCCTTCCAGAATAATTTCTTGTTCTCTTTAAACTTTTCACTCAGCTTCATACCAAACTCCTCATCCACTCTCCTTTTACTCTCACTCACCATCCTTTTCACTTGTCTCTTACACACATTATATTCTCTTTTCCATCTCTCTCTCACTTCTTCCGGCACATTCCTCTGTAGTGTTCTATATGCCTTCCTCTTATCCTCTACAGCATCTTTCACTTCTTCTGTCCACCAAGCACTCCCTTTCTTGCCCCTCTTCTGTGACTTATATCCTACTACCTCTGCTGCTGTCCTTAATACTCTCATCTTAAACATTTCATACACCGCATTCACTCCCACTCCCTCCCCTATCCCCATCCTTACATCCCCCAGCACCTCACCCACCCTCCTCTTATATTCCTCCCTATACTCTTCTACATCTAATTTCCCATTAGCCACCTCCCTCTTATTCCTCACCCCTTCATCCCTCCTACCATACTCCCACTTAACCCTAACCTTCATCCTCACCAACACCGCAAAATGGTCGGAGCAATGGACCATTCCTCTCACCACTTTTGCGTCATACACATCCTTCCTCAACCTTTCATCCACTGCCACATAATCAATCAAACTCTTTTGTTCTCCTCTCTCATCCCTTCTCTTCCATGTATACCGGTGGATCATCTTTTGCTGAAAGAAGGTGTTAGCTAAGAACAACCCCCTCTCAGCACAGACATCCACCAGATATTCACCATTCTCATTCACTCCTTCCACACCCCATTTACCAACAATACTTCCTACTCTCTCATTTCCTACTTTCCCATTCATATCACCCATCATTACAATCTTCCTCCCACTCTCAAACTTCCTCAAACACCCATTCAACTTCTCCCAGAAATCTCTCATTTTTTCTCTCCCCGCCTTATTCCTCTCATTCACAGGTGCATACGCACACACCTATGCATACTTAACCAAACCAATCTTTCCTGTCACCCATGCCACTCTCGTCCCACACCATCCATGTCCATCTACTCTCTTCCATACCCTTGGTGCTACCAGCACTGCACACCCCTCCCTCCCTCTTCCTTTACACTTCTCACTCATTCCTGTCCACACTACACGTCCCTCCATTCCCTCCCACATCACACTCTCTCCTCCAGCCTCACACTCCTCCACTCCCCATCCTTTCAAGTGTGTCTCAGTCACTCCCATCACATCTACTCCTCCATTCTTAAAGCATTCAACTATTTCTCGCCTCTTCGTCTTTTCAACTATTCCATTCACATTCACTGCTACCACTCTCATGCACCCCCCCTTCCCCCCTCCCCCCACAGGGAAACCCGGAGACCCCCCCCCCCCCCCCCCCCCGCCTGCAGCCATATCTGTCCACTCCCCCACTGGGGGGCCGCTGATGGCTGGCAAGGCCAATGCAGCGCTCATTCCCGGAGGGACACGGGCCGTCAGCATTAAAAAAAAAGGGTCACACTGATGTTAAAAGGATGTTAAAAAAATGTTAAAAACTAAAAAGATATATACAATTACTAAAACCTATATGTGGGGGAAGCTAAAATCCAATCCCCCACACCGCCTCCCCCTTTAGCTTCACCTCCTGCTTTATAAAAAAATGGTAAAAAAAAGGTGTTACCCGAGGTTGCCACGTGGAGGCAGGGTAAGGCTTACCTACCCTTCCTGAGGAAGGGTAGGTCACCGAGGTGAATCTTTTCCCAATACCAACGGATTTAGCTTTCCGCAGCAGCATCCACCTCAACCTCATTGGTTACGATATTGCCACTGCGCAATATGATTTACCCATGTGTACGTGTGTGTGTGTGTGTATTGTCATCACTGTCGTCTACTGACTCTACTCGTCTTCATCTCTGAGATTCATCTGTTTTTATGGTAATGATGTGCAGTATTTGTGTACTTCAAGGCCCAGGGAGTCATTGGTGTACTCCAAGTTTGGTTGGAGGGTCTTTGAAAAATACTTAGTGTATGTTGTGTTGAGTGGCAATGAGTGTAAGTATAAACTACAGTATGTGAGAAGATAAATTATGGAAGAGTTGCCCATATATCCTATCCATTTTCTCTCATGTTAGTTGTTATTGCTGAAGTTCCTCAAGCTGTCTGGCCGAGCAGCCCCGAGCTCCTGAGGAAGGCCATGGCCTGAACCGGGCTTTCCCACAATGCCCTCAGAGAGTGTATGTTGTATTGTTGGTGAGTGTGATAGTGTGCGTTGCAGTCTTCAATAATGTGTTTAATAGAATGGGGTGCTGTGTTGCATCCCGGACAGGCAACCGCAATGGCTCCATCCAGCTTCTTCTGATATGTTAGAAGGGCCGGGTGGTGGCCACACCGCAGCCTGGCCAGGTGGACTCTGTCCTCACGGGGAAGGGATGATTCAGATGGGTGGATGTCAAGAGGTCGTGCATTCAGCTTGGTGTTGTTGTTGTAGTTCCCCAGACTGTCTGACCGAGCAGTCCCGAGTCTGGTTGACCGAAGCCGCGCAGATGCTGTGCTTTATGCCATGGTTCCTAAAATCCCTATTTCCCCTCCCTCTCATTCAATTCTATTCCCTAACTATTTACCTGTACTTCATTGCCGATAATGACCATTATTCTTTCTGACATCATATAATATTATTTGTGTGGTATATTGCTTGTGGTTATGCGGGGCAATACTTAAGGGTATTGGCATCCATTCAGACCCAAACCAACCCCTTTCCTTTCTTGTACAGTACTGATATTTGTAGTTATCAATTTCATACATGTAACATGAATATCCATTTCAGGTCACTGGGTGTCATTCTCAAGATGTCGATCTTCAAGAAAATGAAGAAGGAGTGGAACAGGATACCCAAGTCACAAACCAGTAGCTCTGCCATTGGTATTAATGTTTACAAGGAATCTGATTACTATAAAACTTATCTAATAAAGATCAATGAAAATTTTGGAATTGGTATTACAGTATTCAAGGAGGAGAAAGATGCAACATTGATTACAAGTAATGAGGAGACAAAGGTGGTGTTTATTGCAGTTGATACAACTGCTTCCATGGGTGGTGTTATTATGGATGTTAGTAAACAGATATCTACAATACTTAAACTGAGTAGCAACTTGTTACCTGTCAAGATCATTTTGGCTTTGTATGCAGATTATGAGAGTGACACGAGCGATGAAATACTCATACGAAATATTCACTTTATTCATGTTTGCTGTCAAGAAGAAGCTAACAAAGCTTTGCTAGATTTTTGGAATTGCCATGTAGTTGCTGCAGGTGGTGGTGATATTCCAGAGATGAATCTTACATTAATGGCTACCATAATCCAATACTACAGAGGAATAATAGAGACTGAGTATGACAAGCATGGTTTTCAAGTTGTTGGTACTGACATAACTTGTCCAGTTGTGACAGGTGGTGTAAATTGTACCATCATTCAGATCTCTGATGCTGAAAACAGAGACCCCGTTGCACATCCAGATATGTACAGTTCACTTGAATCAGGACTTGAGGCAGCTTGTCTGCAGAAAGTCTTTCCTTCCTTTTCAAAGTGGCGTGATATTGATGGATGGTGCAGAGAAAACAATGTACCGTACATCAGGATTCACATGGGACATATCCATATGATTTCATTCGATAGGAAAGCTTTTCAGTTGGGTCCAAACTGTAGTCTGTTTTTTGCCAGCACTAAAAACCAAGCAAACGTTAGACTTGGGTCCTTTATTATTGCTCTTATGACATGTCTCTTAGATATGACTTCCTTGGAAGTCATTACAGAGCATAAGGAAGATTTTCGTATACCCCTGCTAGAGGATCAGCATCAGTACCAGCAAGATTATGTTACAGAATATGGAAGTGGGAAAAATAAATTAGAGGCTCTGAGCTTGATGGCAATGGAAGAAATCTGGAGAAAGAATATTGGACATGTGCCTGAATACAGCAGGGGGAAAGTTATGATAGAAACCCTGGCAATGGAAGAAACTAAGAAAGAATATTACTTCAACTTATGCATGGAAACTGCCAGATCTGATTTCTTCTCTGTGATGATTAGTAACCCAGTGTTTGCAGAAGTTATCACAGCCTTCAAGACAGTATGGAGCCACAAACAGGTTCAGGAGTTTAATAACTGTATGAGTGAGAGGCTTAACATAAGCAGTAAGGAAGAAAGAGAGAGTTACAAGTCATGGCAAGAGAAAGGCAAGACACTGGCAGTGAGTGTGTCCTCATTGATAAACCAACTGGTATTTACACCCATGGAGGAAGAAGCTCAGTGTGAAATTGTTCGTCTGGGGGATGAAAATGCAAGAGATCAAAAAGATGCTCTTGTTTCTGATTTCAATATGCAGCATCCAAAGTTTGTAGGTACATTATACAAGTTTATCAAAGGTTTAAATGTGGAGAAGACAACAAAACAAGCCTTAAAGTCAGAGCTACTGCAGTATATCCCAAGCAAAGAGAGTAATATAATTACATTTGCTCCAGTAATTGATCTGTCAGCCTTGCCAGATAAAATAATAACAGAAGCAGAAGATGAAAATAATGAGACTTGCAATTTGGATGCTTTGGAGCTGCGAGGAATACTAAGCCTGTACAATAGCAAACTCTTTCTTAAGGACTTAAGTTTGATCTCATTCGCCATGATGTGTGTTATCAGCTCCAGACAAGGTGAATGCAGTCAACATGTGGGAGATATGGGAGAAAAGTACTTGGCATCACTGAAGAAAAAAAGAGTGAACTGGTTGAAGGATGTGTACAACCCCGGTAAGATCAAACCCGAAGCATGTGGTGCCTTGTATTCCATGGTGATTCGCCCTTTTTGGGAACTCCACGCTGACAAAATAAATGTACGGGACAACTTACTCACAAAGAATTGTTGGAAATATATGAACATCATGGCTGTAATGCACCTTGGTGTGTATAACAATGTCAAATTACCTGTTCTTGAAGTGAAAAAGACCTTGGAGTGTCACCATTTCACTGTGCTGCCATCAGTGCTTCTGGTAAGTGAGAATGTGAAAGATAGACACTTTGTTGTCTGTAAGGTGTGTGGCAGTTATACCTTCAGAGGAGCCACACTCATGGATGTGTGTGTAGTATGCAAATATAATGAACACCTTGTCTTCAAATGTACAATTACAAGGAAAGTTGTCTCAGACTCAAAGAAACTGGCCTCCAGTAACTGTGTATATGAATCTAATGTACGTGGTGACTTCAATGGAGAAATGTGTTGCAAGAAAAACTGTTTGCCTGAAAATGGTGCTGTTGTGGAAGACTTGAAGAAACAGAGGGTCTCTTTTCTTGTGTGTGGAAAATGTTCCCATACTTATGCTATTTCTGGTGAAAAAGACTTGAAGAGGAAAGCTGTGTGTTTTGTCTGTACATTTATTGATACTTTAAAGAAAAAGTTCAAGAATGAACAAGACCTTAAATGTTTCTTGGGGGATATGAGTAACCCAACATCCATGGTAATACAGATGGGCATTGAAACTGCATGTGAGCAAGGAAGTTCTCACCTGGCAGACAAGGACACATTTAGGAAGTGGATGAACAAGACCATGGAAGCCAGGCAGACATCACCATTGAAGGCAGAGTCGGTGGACTTGATGGAGCAAAAACATTTAGAAAACACACTGAGAAAGTCGTGTGGCATGCAAATAGTTACAGAGAAAAAGGAACAAAAGAAAATTTATCAGCAAGATGTCACACAATATCCCCAAAGGCAAAGAGATGTGGCGATGAGGATTTCTAAGAGAGAAAAGAAAATGTCCAAAGCAAACAAGAGGAAGGAGTATAAAGCTCATCTGAAGACATTACCCTACAATGAGTGGATAGTGCATATTAAGAAGAGACAGAAAAATAGGGAGAAAAAGAGGGAAAGTATTGCTGCAATGAAAAAACAACTAAAGGAAGTTTTGCATCGTTTCAGTTACGAAGACTTGCTGAGGAAAGTACGAGACACCTTCACACACACATGTCCAAAGTGCAAAATGAGTGTGGTCTACTCATCAGAGTCCATGTGGGAAGGTTGTCTGGTGTGTGATGGAGTTGTTGATCCTGTAACTTCAAACTTTTTCCAACAGGTACAGAAACCCTTGAGTGAAGTTGTGCCTCTGGATGTGTTGAACACACTTGTTCTGACTCGGGTTGGAGTTAAGCTCACCGGAGAATCTTGGAAGGATCTGAAGAATGTCTCCAGCATTAGTCAGTTTTTCAAGTTTATTGAAATTCTTTCTTTAGAAGGTGGCATAGAGAAAATGCAACTGGATAATCAAGCTGATGATGAGCAAAGAAAACTGGAGAAGGTTACCTTTTGTGGCAAACCCTTCAACCATAGTTTGATTTATAACCATTGCTTGGTGTTGAAGAAGGCACTAGAAGGCAAAGACCTAACCTCTAAAGAAATAAATGAAATGAAAGGAGTATGTCTGGTATGTGGTGATAATGCACATTATATGTATTCATTACACAAGGAGGGTAATTGTAGTGGAATGATTTGTAGATTGTGTGCAACAAGATATTACTGGAGTATTATCAAAGAAGCATCATCTTCATCAACCAAAAAACTGTCAGGATGGCTGTCATGTATGTTCTGTAGACAGTTTTGTGACAACATGCGTAACATTTGGATCTGGATTGGAGTCAAGCACAACATTGTGAATGCCATCGAAGACATCACCAGTGAAGAGAGTACATATTTTAGGGGTATATTGTATGCTCTATCTGAGGGCAGGTTTAGAAAGTTGAGTCAGGAATTTGAAGGCTCACCTGATACCATTTACAACATCTGTCAAAAGTGTCTGCAGCTTAAACCAGTGCCGAAGAATCAATTGGCCTTACCCATGCCCTGTGGTGCACCTGAACCCATGGAAGATGTTGCCATTAAGTTTGAATGTGACGACTGTTCTCTGTCATTTACAACAGATGTTTACCCAGACAACACAATAGAAGCTGCACTGTTTAAACTTCAGAGAGCCAATAGCACCAACACTGGTCCAGAGTCTGTGTCATCACAAGAATTAGTCAGACAGTGTCCAGTATGTAAACACGACATTGTCAAATCAGAAGGCTGCATGGCGATGCACTGTCTGGTTCAGAACTGCCGAGCTGCATTTTGTTTCATCTGTGGATGCGAGTGCAATGACACATATACACATCTGCAGGATCTCCACAATGTTAGTTATTTTGGTGATCTCGATGAAGAAGATTATCCAGTCCTTCAGTTAAAGCGTGTGTCAACAGCAAGTGGAAGCCAATACCTGTATGTGTTTGACACCAATAAATATTATTTTGACACAGAGGACTTGGTGTTGACAGCCTGTTAATTAATTAGACAGACATCATGTGTTATGCTTAAGGGGAGATTCTCTTGTTGGTGAATTAGAGTGCTACTAATTCCTCCAAACTATGCCATAAAACAGATCCTGTTTCCTAGCATACTTTGGAGGAATAAGTCTCCCGCTAATTTACCGACAAGAGAATCTTCCTTTTAATTGCCTCCCATTATTTACAACCGGTAAAATAATGGTGTCCTGTTGCTGGGATAGTTTGGATGAATCAGTTCCTCCAAATTTACTGTACCAACACTGTACTATCCCTTTAACTGAGACATTGTAGTAATTAATCATACTGAATGTTCTGCTCATACATATTGTTAGTGTATATTACTGTATATATTACTGGTGTGTGAGCGCACACAGCTGTTACGTCACAAGTGGTGACGTCACATGACCTACCGGGCGTCACAAGTGGTGACGTCACATAACCTGCCGGCTGTTGGCAGGGCAAGCAGGGATTCATCTCAGTGAACTCGGTGAGCGCAGACGTGGCTGCTACCTTTAACACTGGTAGCAGAGCGTAGTTTCGAAGAAATGGCGTGTTCAACCAAGTGGCCTCCAAAACTTGAGAGTGATTCTTCCTATGAAAATTGGAAGAAGGATATTGACATTTGGTGTGAGTTGACGGATTTACCGAAGAAAAAACAAGCTCTGGCGATTCACCTGTCATTGTCCGGGAGGGCAAGAGTGGCGACGTCGGAAATTGACGCGGCTGATTTGAAACAGGATACCGGTGTACAAACATTGTTGGTGAAACTAGACGGATTATTTCTCGTGGACCAAGGTCGATGCCAGTTTGCAGCTTTCCATGAATTGTATAACTTTAGACGAGCCGGTGATGTGAACGTTCCTAAGTTTGTGGCAGAAATTGAGCATACTTACTTCCAATTTAAGAAACAAGACATGGAACTACCAGATTCTGTGATGGCTTTTATGCTTCTGGCTTCATGCAACCTTTCGGATGGTGAGCAACAATTAGTGATGTCGGCAATAACTGACATAACTTATGCAAATATGAAATCTGCCCTGAACCGTATTTTTGCTGGTGAGATATGCGGGCAGAAATATGCACCTGTTACAGCCTGTGAGTGTGGTGAAGAGTGAACCAGTTCTTTGGAATGAAAACATTGGGGGTGAGGAATTGTTATACGTCAGAGGTAATCAAAGAGGACGGACACCTGTTCGGGGTGGTGCCGTTGTAGCAGTAGCAAGTGGAACCCCACTGGAACCCATCAACTGCGCACGAGTCACGATGGTAGGAGAGCAGGGTTGCCAATTTAGCAAAAATTTACACTTCTTTGAAGAAGATAACGACAGAATAATTGGAAAAGCTTTGTTTGAGCTAGACAGCCAAGAAGAGACAGAAAAGATAAATGAAATATTGTATAATATGCCGATAATGAGATAAAATAAAGAGGAAAACTAGAGTCAGGAGAAATCTGCAACCAACACAGAAGAAAAGAGGACGACATGGAGGCCGTTGAAAAGGATATCCCACCAAAAGTATTACACTACTGAGACACGAGTCGCTCTGCGGCTCTTGGCCTCCTGCTGCTCTGCATTTTTGTTGCTTGTTAGCTAACTGTGAGTGAAGTAACTACTACTACTACTTCATCATCATGGCTTTGACGTAAGTAAGCTATTTATTTTAATTATATTAAGTCTATGGTATGAGTAATATGTTAAGTGTTTTATGAGGACTAAGTCCCCTTCACCCCACTCACACACATGCCTTTCTTAACCATTGGTTTTACTCAAAACTAACCATTAATATATCCTGATGTAACTACATTCTGCTTAGGGTACACAACTCAGTCTTTTTCATACAAGATATCTATACCTATAGCCAATACAGACCTATAAAGACTGGCTAACCTACAGATTGGTGCTACCCCTATATGCGTACTGCAAATCCTAAAAAAATACCTAGGCAGCTTCAGCACATTGGGATAGCCAACACATTCCTTTTTTGCAACCTAACTCCTGACTATTCTCATTATTTCAGCAACCAGTTCTCATTTTATGTCAGCCTACCTTTAAGGGGGATATAGAAGGTTAGATATACAGTACATAGCTTCTAACCTAAATCCTTAATTTCTACCTGGGATATTTATGATGTACAGTTGGACACATGAATGGGTGGTACAGCCCAAGTGAAAGATGGTCCATTTCTACCAATATCAAGTTCCTTAGTGCCAAATAGGAGACATCAGGAGCAGAAATCAGTATTGAGGATGGTAATAAAAACCAAGTACCTGATAATAGACACTGGTTACTCAAATGGGACAAATATCTTTCACCTGGGCTGTACCACCCATTCATGTGTCCAACTGTACCTATGGCAGCTGATAAATATATGTCTGAATGTTGTGAACTATTTATTTACCAGGTCAAACAACTCTGTGGAAGAGTATAGGCTGGCCTGCAGGAAGAGGTTTGCAGAAGATGATCTGTTGCATGAAAAGGTGATATATTACCAACAGACAAGACAACATGTTGGTGGAATCACCAAAGCTGAGAAGAAGCGTATAATTATGGAGGCGTTCATCATCTTTTGAGTGGAAAGAAGCAGGCAAGTTATTTTATAATTTATTATACATTAGGTATCTGTTTGGGGAGCAACCTATCAGCAGTTTTTTATGAAATTGACAGACATCTAAGGTTAAACCCAATCAGTATTTGTAATGTTTTATTCTCTTCTTATTTTTATTTATTTATTTACTTAATTAAATATCTACTTATCACATGGAAAGCTGAATTTTATACTATTTTGTAGGAGCTGCCCTCTCTGACATCTCTCTAGATTGTGGTGTTGAAACTAGACAGTCAAGGTATAGAGAAATTACTCTCCCATCTCCTTGTTTTTTTTGTCACCCTCGTGGGTGGTATATACAGTAAGTATGAATGGTACACAGATAATGGACTTCTTCACCCAGATGGATAGTTGAGATAAGTTTATACCTATGGAATATAACTCTTAATGTTTATGAGAAAATTAAATGTTACAAGCTTCTTTAATTCTGATAATGTATTAAATCCTGTTTCTTAAGTGGTAGGGAACTGTATTTATTAAATTGGTATGTTATAAAAAGCAAGTGAGGAGAATGTTATGTGTGTATTTAGTGTCATATGGATTTTACATGAAATTTCTTAACTTACATATGTTTTACTTTCATTATTGTACTTTCAGACAAGACTCTGTGTGTGGTTGTACACATGTACGTGTGTGTGTTTCTTGTGTAGACCATAACATAACACAAATGCATTGATAAGTGTATATGTATTGAGTGGGATTCTAGTAAAGTGTTCATTCAATATTGAATGCATTACTCTCTAATCCCAATGCTGTATTGCTCTCCAGTAATTTTACCATTTTTTCCAGATTGCTACTTCAGTCGGGGCCAGAGGTTTACAACACTGAAGATTCAGGCCCCAGAAATGTGTCCCATTAAAGTCATGGAACCCTTTGAGTTACTTGGAGTAGACCTGATTGGTGAGTAATGTATTAACATTGTTTCATCTTTGCTGTTGGTCATAATTACTCAGTTATGCATTCTTAAGCATACAATTCCTGTTAGTCCATCCAACCTAACCCCTGCAAATAACAACTTTTATGATATTTTTTTATGCTGTAAATGTAGCATGCCAAAGTATTCAGGAAATAGTTTAATTCAATGTTTGTTCTATAACCGGGTGTTTCATTTAAACTGTGATAAGACTCCTTGCCTTGTGACCTTTTTATTTATAGTGACTGTATACAAGAAGTAGAATTCCTTTAAATGCACAGTACAGTAGTTTTCTATCAGCCCTTTCATCTGAGGCCAGTTTGGAAGAATACTGCTAACATAATCTTTACATCTTTAAGGGCAGCTGAGAGAGACGAGAGCTGGGAATATTCTCATCTGTATTCTTCCATGATGAGACAAGGTGCAAGTGAAAAATGAAGAGTGATAAACTCTGGTAGGTGCCTTGTTTTGGTAAAAACTTATATCACTGAGTATTGTCTTTTGATATTGTCAGCTTTCTGAAAAGTATTTGAAAAAAGTACTGTATTGTCAATCCTTTGACATAATTTGTAAAAAAAAATGCATTTGATTCCTAATCATCAATAGTTTTAGGGCAAAAATAATAAATCATGGCTTCTTAACCTGGGGTTCATGAGGATTATATATTAATTAGGTAACATATGTATCCACTAGTCAACCAATAGGCTGTATAAGCGATGAAGACCTTGCCAAAGATGACCTCAGTGACTCCAAAACGTTTAAGAACCACTGCTATAAATATTGGAGTACCTCAGTGATGAATTTTAGGACCAATTCATTTTGCTTGTTTACAGATCCACTGCCGTGGACCACCACAACGCCGTTGTGCAGTGGCCAAAGTACCCTGACAGAGTGAGTTGTGGTGATGGAAGGCAGTGGGTAGTTAGGATGTATACACATTATCTCTACCACCACCACACAAAATGGTAAGGGGAAAACAAAGCGTGGTCCAAAACAGATGGCCATCTGCCCGGGGGGGGGGGGGGGAGGGGGGGGGCTGACTTTATTCTCTGTGAATATTAGCCATCCCCCACAGGGCTAGAATAAAGATATTGTTGTAGGATCTGGTCACTTTCTTGTGGATTTGACGAGGTCTGCCCAAGGTGTACTGCAACTGGAGGCTCCTTTTTTTTTCTCCACTGGTGTGTGGACCGCCAGCACACAGGGGGTACATTTCCCTTTGTGTACAGCAGTGTAAACTCCCTTCAGGACTGGTCTCATGGAAGATGTGGCCCCACTTGTAGCTCTTGTGGTAACGTGGACTTGGGCCCACAGCACTGGCTGTGGGATCAAAGACCTTAATCCCCAATGTGGCCCCCAGACTCCCTGGTCCAGTAAGCTGTGGTCTCATTTCCCTGGGATGCGCTTCAGTAGCCCAGGCATATAGGGCCATGCAGCCCCTCCTTTATTTTAATTTGTTTTTTCACTGCGACCAGAGTGTACCAGGGGTCTGTGGGGCAGGAGGCCATTCTGCCCCTGGAGAATATCAACAACAACAACAATAGATGGCCAAACTAGGACAGGAGTCCTACTAATGTCTCAACGCAGCGGTTCGAATCCATCTGGAGACACATACTGGTGTGGTTATATCCAGATTCTGTGGTGTGTAGGATTTGTTTTATATTTATATATACAGGGTGTATCGCAAGGTATATAATTAAATTACACCAGAGATATAAAATAAAATTTTGAGTATATTTTGTTGTATAAAGTATGGTGTGTGTGATCTCAGTAAAGTACAATGAATACTGATAAAAACTATTTTAACGTGTGTTGTCAAATGGCGGTGAGCGTCGGAGGGAGTGGAAGCCTAATATGTTTTTCGGACCAAAGAAGCCTTATTTATTTCATCTTAATAAGTTTTATCATGATTGCAATATTTATGTGATGTTCTATAACGTACATTGAATCATATTTTCAATGCAGAGGGATAATACCAGGCCTGTATAAGAAGAAAATCCGTGAAATGTAGGGAAATGCTAAGACTTGCAGCTGGCGTTATGTCGGGTAAAGTTTACCTAACCTCCAAAAGATATTAATCATATTTCGTCGAATATTATTAATAGGTGCCTGGTATTATCCCTCTGCATTGAAAATATGATTCAATGTACGTTATAGAGGATGTAATATACGAAAGTACTTACTGTTCTGTCTATTATTTCTCCTGTGGTTATTTTGCATACACACACCCCATGGTGAAGTGAGGTTTCTGCATATATATATATATATATACAGTGAAAGCCCTTCTATCCGGCACCAATGGGACCGATAACGTTCCGGATACGAGAAAGTTCCGGATACAAGAAAGTGTACTTTAAAATTATGTTATTCTACATTCATTCACTTTATTCTTAAGTACATTTAACACTAATACCATATCTAACACTTACATCTACAAATGTATGTATTTAGGATCAACACTGAGCATCATTAGTTCTGTAGCTCGTCATCTGAGACATCTACACCAGAGTTGTGAGTGGCCATGTTCAGTGTTGGCGGCTGAGAGGCTGCGTTTAGTTTCACTAACTTCATGTACTCCCTTATGTCTCTTTGCCTACAGTTCTTTCCTCTCTGTAGCAAAATCTCATTTTGAATGCAGTGAAGAGACATGACATCATGTGTGTTCATGTATTGGCACTGTTCAGCAAACTTGATGAACACTGATAGACCTTTCGTGGCATCCTGCCAAGACACTTTCGGCTCTGGGTCGTCGTCTTCTTCGCTGTCGGCCTCGGTCAACTTTGAGTATTGTTCATCAAGTACTGATTGAATAATTTCATCATCAGTGAGCGATAATGTCACTGATTCCTTCATGTCGACATCGACCCACTCTTGTAGCGCTTTATCACTTACATTAAGCTTAGCTGCACCACCCATCTCTCTCAGCTCTGACCCACAGCTGCGCCACCCATCTCTCTCAGCTCTGACACCACTGGCTTGTGTCTAACCGCTCCAAAACCCTCAAAGTCCTCATCCCCTTCCTCCTCTGCAAACATACCAGTGGATACAATTTACGCCAACTTCGCTTCAATGTACACAGAGGTAAGGAGACGACTGCAGGACTGACGATGTCTGACACTCTGACTCTGCTCAACGAGTCTACACAAACAAACACAAATGTGGCGGGAATGATGTGCTGTACCTCTGACAGCGGCGGGAGCAACTACAACCCCGCTCGGGAATTTTGTATTTAATTTTTTTACGTACGTCTTTCTTTTTGGCTATATTTATCTTTTTATGAAAAAAATGCCTAATACGGGAAGTTGCCTGTTAACAGAATGCCGGATAAAAGAGCTTTCACTGTTTATATGTATAGGCCTATTACTGTACTTAATACAAAATACATAATTAATTTGTTTTTAACATAGGTCAAATTTAGCTTACCATCATCTAGTGTATTGACGACATTGTGCTTCGGTTTGGCCATATAATTGATTTTTAATAATCTTAAACTTAGAAGATGCACACATCATTCAGGTAAATTTGCCTTGCTTCTACATTGTCACACTTGACTTTGACAGATATTTGTTGTTAATCTAACAAATATATCAACAGGAGATGGAATGCCATATTTAATAAAAATGTTTTCAGTAATACTAAGATTTATAATGTTGATTAATTTTGTCCATATTTTCTAAAAATGTTTGATTTATTTAACCCACAATTATATACTGTACCAGCTGTTATAAAAGTATGTCTTTTGAGTCATGTACGATATTAACAATTTATTATAGGAAATAAAGTTCTTTATAATGTACTTGATGTTTTGCAAGACCCTACCTTATTGTATTTATACTGTAGGTGATATTTTTTCACTAATATAATTTTATAATGCTATCATAGGGTCTCGGCCCTTCTCTGTCTGAACTCTGCAAATTCCCTACATTCTCTGTCACACTACTTAAGAGTTTTCTGTTTGAAACTAATTTATTGCCCAGCATTTAACTTAATACAGCTCAGATATACAGTATCCCCTATCACCCATAGATTTCATACACTGCTAGAATGACATAAGACCCATTAGGACCTGCTGATGCTAATCTTAATACTGTATACAAGAAAGAGTATAATATTATGTAATGTCATCATGAGCCAAGTTTGCCCAATAATTTGGCTACCTACTTAGTGTACAGTATTCATTGGCTTGTGGCAAAAGGACAGTGGCCTAAATAGTCAAGGTTGATCAATTTAAAAATATTACGGTAATGGTTATTTGTACATAATTATAGTACAGGCACAATCATCTCGTCCTTAAGAATTGAAATAATGGTCAATCTCTACTTCTAGTCAAAATTTAGGGGAAATTAAAATATGCCTCATTATAGGGTGACACTAGAGAGAACCTCTAGTTTCCTCATTTCTTCAATAAGTTATGCTTCTTTAACTGAGGTGAAATAAGGTTCCCTCTTAGCCAGAGGCAGTAATAGAAGAGGAAGAAGAGGTGGCTATATTCTAAAAAAAAAATTGTAGGAACATATCCATATTTAGGAAATAAGGCCAGCAATTGTGACACTGTTTGCTAAGCAAACCATGGACTGAAATGATTAATAGAGGTAAGCTATGCACTATCTCCCTTCAGATACATTTTTTTCTCGGTTAAAATTAGATAAATGTTAAATCAGTTCATGGTGAAAGCCTTGGTGAAGGGAAACACTGTTTTAGCTCTCTTGCTTCAGCAATAGAACGTACGGGAATTGATTTACCCAAAGATGTAGTGTTCTGTAAAATATCTGTGTACTTCAGAATGAAACATCTAAACAAAATCATTGACAAAGGGAAGAAGGAAGAAAATCTTGTAGATATATGAATAGGAAAATGACAAGCTAAATAAAGTTATGCAGTAACATAGCTGGGTAAAATGGGAGATGTAAAAGAATGTGTGAAAAGTATTTTTCATAGCCAAGTAATTTTGGAAATTATACCGTAATTAGATATGCACTGTATATACAACAAAGTTTGTATTGATATCTTCTATTAGAATATGAGGGTTAAGATATGTAAGCTTGTCTAGAATACCGGTAACATATATTAAGTCATATACAGCGATGATGTGATGGAGGGAGACATATTAAGTAAGAGCTTGGTATGTTACAAGTACGAATGATAATTGAATGCTTAATGTAGTGAAACGTATTAGGCGAGGGAAAATAATGAGTTAGATTGTCACTACAGATTCTCGCAATCAAGGTGTGGTACGGAGCAACACTCATCATGCCCTCCTCATACAGCGACGACTTATTTATGACATTTATTCCTTACTCGGGATATTTCATGCGCTGTTTTCGGTATCAATCGCTTGCAAATCATATTTCATACATAAATATTGACATAGTAAACGAAATGCGAAATTGGAAAATACATTACTGCCGGAGCATATTTCCCATAAGAAAATACATAGGGAGAGACGTCTTATCATATCGAAGGTCGTGTGTTTTGTGTACTGTGGCGCGGTATGACATGTTGGGCCCCCAAGCATGCGCAGTTGATGGGTTCCAGTGGGGTTCCACTTGCTACTGCTACACCGTACGTGATCGGGGTCACAGTAGTGGCCGATATTCCCGATATTCAACAGGATCAACTAGAAGTTACACACGTTCATCTACTGGCAGGAGACAGAACCCGCTTGGCCCTGACAGTAAAGTGTCAAGTTGTTTGGTATGTAATTCTAGATTTCATTGGGCACGTGACTGTCCGGATGCATACGAAAATCTTGGCAGTCGTGAAGACCATTCGGAAACAGTGCATCTGTCATTATTTATGGGATATGCAGGTGATGCCAGTAGTGGGGGTAAATTGCAGAAGTTAGTTGAAGAATCTAAGGGCTGTGCTGTTCTAGACACAGGGTGTTCTACAACTGTGTGTGGACAAGAATGGATGAAATACTATATAAGTGAGCTCAGTGATCACGAGCGTGAAAATGTAACAGAGGAAAAATCATCTTCGACTTTTACTGTTGCTGATGGCGTCACTATTTCTTCAGTCAAGTGTGTTACCTTGCCCTGCCACATTGGAAATATGTGTTCAACTATTGTGACTGATGTTGTTGTGGACTGCAATATTCCTTTGCTGCTGAGCAAGCGTTCCATGAAAAAAGCTAAAATGGTGATGAACTTTGAAACTGACCAGGTCAAAATTTGTGGCAATATCATTGATATGAAGTCCTCATCTTCAGGCCATTAGTTGCTTCCAATTTCTCTATGACTAGGTCGTGACTTTTGTGAAACGATCGCGCTGGCATCCCTTGAGACTAATGTAAAGAAAACGGCTTTGAAGCTACACAGGCAATTCAGACACCCAACGTCGGCGAAACTAGTAAGACTGATTACAGATGCTGGTATTGTTAATTCTGAATTGGTGCGGGCTATCAATGATGTATCCGAGGTATGTAATGTATGTTTGAGATTAAAAAAAAACAAGCCATGGCCCGTGGTTAGTTTGCCCATGGCGTCTAAATTTAATGAGGCCATAGCCATGGATTTGAAAGCTTGGGGAAAACATTATTTTTTAGTCATTGTTGATTTAGCAACAAAATATTGTACTGCAACAGTGATCGCTGACAAATGTGCAACAACTATTATCAGGTTTTTTTTTCGGAGTTGGATTGTTGTGTTTGGCGCACCTGGAAAGATTCTGTCGGATAATGGTTGTGAATTTAACAATGCTGACATGCGAGCATTGGGTGAGGCCTTTAATATTAAGATCATGGCGACGTCTGCAGAGAGTCCATGGAGCAATGGTGCGTGCAAGCATCAAAATGCAGTGATTGGTGACATTGTTCGGAAGAGAATGGCAGATTGCCAGTGTGATTTGGATGTGGCCTTGGCTTGGGCGATTTCGGCAAGGAATGCTCTCACTAACTATTCAGGCTTTTCTCCTAACCAACTTGTTTTTGGACTTAACCCATCCCTGCCGAATGTGTATGTCAATGATCCTCCAGCCTTGGAACCTACGACGTCATCAGAGATTGTGAGGGACAATTTGAACGCTCTTCATTTGGCAAGGCAAGAGTTTATTAAGGATGAGTCGGATGAGCGGTTGGCTAGGGCCTTGAGGCACAACATACATTCGAGTGACTTTAATGATATCCAGAATGGTGATGAGGTCTTCTACAAGAGAAATGACAGTCATGAGTGGCATGGTCCCGGAGTTGTGATTGGTAGAGATGATAAACAAATTCTGGTGAGACACGGCGGTGTCTACGTGCGAGTGCATGTGTGTCGTCTAGCACATGCTCCAGAGATAAACCCTGCTGTTGGTGGCGGTATCAGCAGTGAGGAGAAGGATGATGTGGTCAAGGAGAAGCCCAATGACGATTGCACACAAGTTTTGGTTGAATATCCACCAGATGATGAGTCGGAAAATGGTGAAGTTCCGGTTGATCAGCCTCCCAGGGTTTCAGTTGGTCACTGTATACAGGGGATACACTCGGAGAGTGGAGAGTTGGTGTCTGGAAGGATAGTGACTAGGGTGGGTAAGGCCACTGGAAAGTACAAACACTGCTACAATTTGAAGAGGGATTCTGATGGCAGCATTGGTTGGGTGGATTTGGAAAATGATTTTAGCACATGGAAAGTAGTGGATGATAACCCTGAAATGCTTGTTCTTATCAACTTGGAGGACGTATTATGCGCCAAGGATAACGAAATTGCAAACTGGCAGAGTAATAATGTGTATGAGGAGGTAGATGATGTTGGACAAGATGCATTAACGGTTCGATGGATTGTGACGGAAAAACTGAGAAATGGGCAGTCTATTGTTAAAGCCCTTTTGGTCGCCAGAGTATTTGAGGAAGACACAGTGGACTTACGGAAAGACACCTACATGCTCAAAGGAAGCTGTGCGTTTGGCACTTTCTTTTGCATCAACCAACCAATGGGATTGCCACACTATGGACGTGAAAGCTGCCTACCTGCAAGGTAACGACATTAGTGCATTTGTCGCGGCTTTCAGCCGCTTAAATTGTATTTATTGGTTGTGGAACCAGCACAGCTGGATTGCTATAGAATACACCTGTTCTCCAGCCCAGGCCCCGTATAGGCATATTCTGGGCTAGAAGGGTCTATTCCGTGACGATCATCAGAAGTAAATAAAAATTCAAATCTGGCGCTGTACTGATATGGGAGCCACCTGGTGGTGGCCTGTAGAGGTACTGACCCCGCTCTGGAGCAGCGGCCGCTCGTCCACTCAAATGAGAAAGAAAGTGAATGCCTGCCGCATCGGGAGGTGGGTGGGATAGTTAAAGCTGTGCTGGTTCCACAACCAATAAATACAATTTAAGCGGCTTTCAGCCGCGACAAATGCACTATTATTGGTATAGTGGAACCAGCACAGCTGGATTGCTATGCATGCGATGCGGTAGGTGGGAGGTAAGGTGGAGGCATTCACGGGCCTAATTAAGAGCGGTCAAGAGCGGGGACTCTTATAAAGTATAAAAACTGCGGTGAAGCCGACGTAAAAACGGCTTCCCCACAAGCTAGGGTGGTGGAAGTGTTTTTACTTATATATAATTTATTATCATTATATACCGTAGACTGTTCTGTTATAAACCAGAAAGTGTTACCAGTCTAAAGTCTTTATAGTCAGACTCGAGGGGTCGGGTAGAGGAGGGGGGAGCCGGTTAGGCCCCCCCCCCCATTTTGTTAAAGTCCTCTGAGCTCGGGCTATGGCCCAAGCTCGGGTAATAATATCCCGAGAGGATGAAAGAGGAACACCAAGATGTTGTAATCATGTGTTAATTATATCCAGTCACTCATCATAGTATTAATAACCGTGTATGTTTCGGAGAATAAATACTCAATAATTCCATAACAATGTAATTTATTGCGCCAGCACCATATGTACAACATGAATGACATGGGGATGAGTGTGAAACTGTACAGGATGGGGATGACGTACGAGATGAATTGGTGACAGGAGTTAAGTCGCCCGACCTTTTCCCTTCGGGCGGCCCCTCCCCCTCTTATGTCTCCCACGGGGACCCTGAGAAACGGAGGGTGGGGTTCCCATAGCCACACAGGGGGTAGGTGAGAGCGAATGGAACAGATACCTCGTCCTGAAGGAGGATGTGGATGTCCAGCCCCCCAGATCCCGTACCCGTTCCACCGAGTGAGTCCTGAGGAAGGCGAGGGAGGCGGCCACGCCCCTAACGCTGTGAGCCCTTGGGGCGTGTCCGGGATCCCCGTTCTCGATCACTCGGCAGAGAAGGCGAGCAATGGACCTGGGGAAGAGAGGGTTACCGGACCTGGAGTTGTAGAAGAGGTGGTCCGGGGAAGCCTCTCTCGTCGCCTCCACGTAAGCTGTGAAGGCGTGGACTGGATAGAGAGCATGGAAACTTCCATCCCTCAGGAAGGAGGGTACTGCGAGAGGGCCAATCCTGTCGTTCTTAGCTAGGAAAGTAGGTGAGGGAGAGACAGTTAAAGAAGTAAGGTTAGGGCTTACGGAAGAAAAAGCTGGGTGACGGGTCAGGGCTGCTAACTGAGAGGCCCTGTACCCTGTAGCTAAGGCGAGCAGGAAGAGAGCTTTCTGGAGGAGGTGACAAACCTCCAGAGGGACCCCCTCGAAGGTCAGGTACGTAAGGACGCGGTGAAGGGACCAGGAAGGAGTCTGGGCCCGGTGAGGTGCGGTCCCCGCCCGAATCCCCATCCTCAGTAGAGAGAGAGGTCTCTCTGACACTATAATATTAAAACCTAGGAGGAGGGGATCAGACAGGGCTGCGTGATGCGCAAGCACCGTCGCCGGGGCCCTGTTGGTGGAATCGTGTCCTCCGAGATGACCATGGAGGGGTGTCGTCGCAAGAAGTCCTGGAATCTTTTCCAGTACGATTCGTACTGTCGCACCGACGACTGACGATGAGCCCTCAGCATCTTGCCCACTGTCTCGTTAGTGAACCTTTTGCTGAGGACTCCCCGTAGAAACTCCAAGCGTGTAGTTTCAGTGACGCTTGGAGTGGTGCAGACAGGGTGCTAGAGAGGCACGCCGATCCCAACTGAAGAGGATGAGGGCACCACCGGGACAGTTCTCCGAACCACGGCTGCGCTGGCCAGAGGGGGGCTATGAGGAGTACCCTCCCTCTGAATGCACGCAGTTTGAGGATCGCCTTCAGAAGGACTGACGTAGCTGGGGGTGGGAAGAGATAGAGATACCCCCACCTGTTCCAGTCCTCCGTGAAGGCGTCCGGGCCTCCTGCCTCTGTCCTGGATGAGAAGGTTAGGAACAGAGGAAGTAGGGCCGTGGATGGGGAGGCGAACAGGTCCACCTCCGGTGTCCCGAAGCGAAGGCAGAGTGACTCGAACACAGGGGGAAGCAGTTGCCACTCGACTGACGTCCCCTTGAACCTGGATAGAGCGTCCGCCCAATCGTTCTCCCGCCCTGGCACATAGCAGGCCGAGAGGTGGATGTACCTCTTGGCCGCTATTGAGAAAATCTGTTCTGACAGGGACAGGAGAATTTCCGACCGTGTAGTGCCTTGTTTCTGTAGGCACTGCACGGCCGCAATATTGTCCATATCGAAGCGGACGCTTATCCTGGAAAACTGGGGGTGTCTGTTGAGCCACTCCCTTGCTACCATCAACTCCCGGGCGTTGATGTGTAGTAGCCTCTCCTCTTCCTTCCATCCCCTGCACCGTTGATGTCCCAGGCAAGACTGGTATCCCCAGCCTACGTCCGATGCGTCTGTCGCCACCGTGATCCCCAGGGGAGGAAAACCCCAGGGAACTCGCTGACGCAGGGCACCGGGACGTAGCCAGGGGCGAAGGAGACGGTGAAGAGTATGGGACACTTGCCTGGGCAGGTCCCTGTGTGCTGAGGATAGGTAGAGGTTTACCTCCCGCGTCGGCCTCCTGTGTTTCAGTCGTCCCAGGGGCATTGCAGGGGCCGCGAAATTCAGGGACCCGAGCAATGATTCCCACTGGCAGCGAGAGAAAGTACGGGAAAAGTGAGCCTGGCGGACATGGCGGAGGGTCCGGCGGGCGTTGTCTGGAGCGAGCGAGAGGGTGGCCGAAAGAGAGCCCCACTCTATTCCCAGCCAACACAGTTTGCGAGTGGGGGTGAGAGAGGACTTGGGGATGTTCAACAGGAACCCCATTTCCTCTAGCACCCCCCTTGCTATCCTGACGTTGTTTGCTACCTGCTCCTTGGAGGGGGCGTGAAGCAACCAATCGTCCAGGTACATGAGGGTGGGGACACCCGCCTCTGCCAGACGGGATGCCACCACCCTCACGAGCTTTGTGAAGACTCGAGGAGCTAGAGAAAGACCGAAAGGGAGCCTGGTAAACTGAAACGTCTTGGTCCCCACCTGGAACGCCAGAAATCGGCGAAACCGGGGGTGGATCGGGACGTGCCAGTACGCATCCTGGAGGTCCAGGGATGCTAACCAGTCTCCCTTTCAAAGAACTGTGCGGACCTGAGCAACCGAAACCATCCTGAAACGTAATGGTTTCACGAACTTGTTTAGTTGGCTCAGATCCATCACCAATCTCGTTTTCCCCTGGTCCTTTTTGGGGACCGTGAATAAACGAGAAAGAAAAACCCTCCCCGTCGCCCGCTCCACTACCCCTTTTTCCCGCATTTCTATCACATGCGGGACGACCGAAAGTGACACTTTGGTTGAGGCAGGAGGTAGACGTAGTGGCTGTAACGGAAAGTGACAGGTGTCAGTGGGTACACAGTTAATCCTAGACCGGGACCCGAGGGACCCGGGAAGGGGTGAGGAAGGATGACAGGTAGTGAGGGAGAGATCTTGACCGTAACGGGAAATCTGATTTTGACCCTAACGGGAACCCAAGGTGGGGAGGTTATGTCATATGTCAGAAATGTCAAACCCGGAGGGATAAAGAACAGTTACTCACTGGTACAGATATCCAGGGCCAAGACAGGCCCTGGTGAACCACCCTTGCTGCCCAGCCATGGGACGGCCAGGCTGCTGACCACCCTGTGAGGCAGCCCCGGACGGGACCCTCAAGTGGAGCGTTCCTTCTGGGAGGGGTGGGAGAAGGAGGGCTTGGGTCTGGAGAATGGCTTGGAGCCCTGCCCTCTCCCCCGAAATGGCTGTTGGGCCCTGTGGTGGAACCTGGGGTGCTGTTGTGGAGGGGTGGGGTACGTCGTCCTGGGTTGCCTCGAAGGCTGGGAAGGCCTTCGAGGTTGGAATGACGGTCTGGCTGGCTGCGGGGCACGTGGCCTACGGACAAACAGACTGGTTAGGAAAAGACCCACGAATTTCCCTCTAATTTTCCCACACGTGTAAAACATCTCAAAGTAAAAGATTCAACCGAATGAAACTTACTTGGAGGTGGAAGGTTTAGGGAGGTTGATGACCGCCGGGAGGGAAGAGAATACAGCATCCGTTGCTGCCTGGTCGAACAGCGCAGGGGAGAGCGGAGCAGCACGCACCCCTCTGCGCCATTTCCGGCGCGGATTTTGCGGCTGCCTGGCGGGCTGCCAGTCTCGCCTCGGCGAAGTTTCTCGCCGCCTCCCGGAGGTTGTGCGTCGTCATTGCCCCGACACCTTCCATGACGGTGGCCATGGACGAGAGAGTGTCACTGTATGGGATAAACAAGAAAACCGAGCGAACCCGGGGTAGAGACTCGAGAGTTAACTGAGAGTCCCCTTACCCTGTATCCCTCAACAATAACAAAACAAGAAGTAACGGTACTCACGCTAGCTGTAAACCTGACATCTCGTGAAAGGTGGTGGTGAGGGCGCTTAAACAGTCTTGTATGAGAGAAACAGCCGTCCCGGTGGAGATGATGTGGGACAACTCCAACCGGGCGGCTGTTTCCGCCTGCCTTAGCTTACCGTTGGGCTCCCTCAACTGGTAAGGGACCGGTGGCTCCTTCTCCATCTTCCACAAGCATTCCCTCAAACCCGGCGGGGCACGGGAAGGAGGGAGGATGACAGGGAAAGACGGAGGAGGTGGTTTCTTGGAGGCGGTGTTCTTTTGGTGGTCCAGGGACTTAAGGAGAAGGGCAGGAATGTCCAAGTCCCCGTCGCCCTTATCCCCTGGGAAGTACGCGTCCGAGGAAAGGAAGATTGCCGTGTTCCCGAGGGAGCGATCAATCTTCCAAGCCTGGGACAGCTGTAATTGACTATATTCCACCAAGAAGCCCACCACGTCCAAGGTAGCCGCGGAGGAGACCTTCGAGGACGTGGGTACTGGAGCAGAGATAGGTCGGACTTTGTAGAAGGGCACTGCGTCGCCCTTCTCGTCTGCTCCCCATTTCACAAGGACGTCGTCCCTCCTGATCCAGACGTCTGGTTGGGCGGTGTCAGGAGACCACGCCACCAGTCTGCCCTCCTCCGAGGAATGGGTCCAGGAAGGAGGAAGGAAGGCCCAAGAGTAGGGAAGGTACCCGTCGTCCGCAGGAGGGGGCGACGGGGAAGGAGGGGAAGAGGTAGCCAGCTCCTCCGCCAGGTCCCCAGTCGGGGACTCGAGCCCTGGAGACATTGGAGGAACGGGAACGTCTCCAAAATCCCCGGGGGGACTCGTGTCTCCGGCCGGCGACGAGGCAGGGAATGGGGTAGGAAGGGTGGGTTCAGGAACGGGTACCGGTGTCGCTACCGGAGGCAGGACAGCGGGACCTGAAGGTGGGAAGGCAGGAAGGGCGTTAGGGACAAGAGAGCGGATAATCCGTGCAATCTTCCTCGGGCTCTCCTCTGACGAGGACGACGAGGAGGAAGAAGAGGAAGAAGACGAGGAGGAAGGTGAACGACGGCGAGTCCGGGTCTTCTTGGAGTGGCGGGCCATTTTCACAGAATGCTTGTGCCCCCGAGAGCGACTCGAGGAGCCGGCTCTAGGGGGCGACGAAGCAGTAGGATCCCTGCTGGGCCCTTGTACCGGTGAGGTATGTCGGGTAACCAGCGCGACGGACTCACTCGCTTCCTGGGGTGTAAAGCCCCGGAAAGGAGTCGCAGTACCGTCTAGGGATGGAGACGCAATCTCTCGGGTAACAGGGGGTTCAATCCCCTGACACTCCGAGAGACACGTTGAAGGGAAACGGGTCCTGGATAAACCCAGTTCCGTCCCCAAAATCGGGTCCGCCCACATCAAGGAAGAGCCGTCTCGCTTGTGTGCCATTCTCCTAGCCCTAGTCCAAGCGTTACGAAGGGAAGCAAGGGCGGGGAGTTTGGGGCGGGCAGAGGAGGGGGTCTCCCGACACAAATCAGCCCAGGGGCTGCACACACCACATGCCTTGGACGTGAAGCAGGGTGCGTGAGGCGAACAGAGCAGGTGGCCGTCAGGTGAAACCCGCACGGTACACCCCGAAGAAGCACATAAGGCACGAGTAGACTGAGGGAGAAAAGAACAAAAGCATGGGTTAGCACGTGAATTCACGCGTACACAGCATAAAAGCACGGGAAACCACTAAATAAAACAGTGAGAGGGTAGAGCGGGAAGCGCGCCCCACTGCTCCCGGGAGACCCAGATCTCACCAACCAAAAAAACCCCACACGCACCAACCAGGGAAAAAACCCCGTAAGCCAAAAAAAACCTCCCGCGGGAGCGGGGAAACAACCCCCGGTCTGCAGGCCCCGAAAGGAGAGGCACAGACAGCCTGACGGGCAACTCCCAGGGTAACACACAAACTGGGAAGAAACATCAAAAACACAAAAATACGCTGGGAAGCGGAAGCGAGAACCTGGGCACAATCCTCGCTCAACGCAACACCGCGTAACACTACACAACACTCGGGGAAGAAACACCAAAGGGACTAAAGTAGCCCTACACCCGCACCACGTGGGGAGGAAAAACCTCGCTAAAAACCATAAAACCCCGAGGCAAAATACACCAAAGGGAGTGTACTAGTGGCAGGAGGAAGGGTGAAAGGAAAGGGAAGGGGAAAACCCCGAAAAAGGGGCCCCAACAGACCCCCCAGGGGAAGAAGAATGAACTTAGCCCCCCAGGAAAGGAAACACAAATTCCCACACTAAAATCCTTACGCACCAAAAACACACACACACACAAACATCTGCAAAGCAGGCAAGCCACTAGAACACAAAAGAAACGATAGCAGGAACACGTGACACAATACCATAACGTAGCAGCGAGGAGCGTAGATGTTGACAGGTACGTGTTCCGCGACAGAGTGGACGAGCGGCCGCTGCTCCAGAGCGGGGTCAGTACCTCTACAGGTTCCCATATCCCATATCAGTACAGCGCCAGATTTGAATTTTTATTTACTTCTGATGATCGTCACGGAATAGACCCTTCTAGCCCAGAATATCCCTATACGGGGCCTGGGCTGGAGAACGGGTGTATTCTATAGCAATCCAGCTGTGCTGGTTCCACTATACCAATAATGAGCGAGTTGTTCATTTACGTCCTCCACCTGAATATGTGAACGGTAAGCTGTGGAAAATAAAGAAAACTGTTTACGGCCTTTGTGATGCTGCAAGGCATTGGTATCTGCGTGTCAAAGATCAGCTGTTGAGTCTAGGAGCTAAAGTGTCATCGCTGGATTTAGCGCTGTTCTATTGGAGCAATAGTGGCAAAGTCGAAGGCATTGTATGTGTTTAAGTTGATGATTTCCTTTGGGCTGGCACACAGGAGTTCAAGCAGCAAGTGATAAATCATTTGAGTCAAATATTCATAGTCGGGAGTTCAGAAACAAAAGCCTTTAAATACGTTGGTCTAAATGTCACATCCAACAATGATGGCAGCATAACGCTTGACCAATTTCAGTATGCTTCATCTTTGAAACCAGTCACTCTGAGCAGAAATCGTGCAGCAGTGAAATCAGGAGAGATGTCTGGGTCTGAGAAATCGGAGTATCGATCCTTGATTGGGCAACTCAGTTAGATTGCCACACACACTCGGCCAGATATTGCCTTCGACGTGTGAGTTAAATGTGACTAGCAACCGGGCTACCATAGCGGAGTTGCTTTAGACTCAACAAGGTGATCGATAGGGTGAAGACTGACAACATGAAGCTGTACTTTCCAAGAATGATGCCGCTAAATGATTGTTATATGGAGCGTTTTTCGGATGCTTTGTTTGCCAACCTTGTAGGCAATGGGTCTCAGGGAGGTTTTGTGATCTTCCTTCGAGATGCTAGGGAGGCGATATGTCCCATATTCTGGCAGACTAGAAAGATCAGGCGGATCGTCAAATCTACCCTATCTGCTGAAGCGTTGGCACTACTTGAGTGTGCCGAGACTGCTGTATATCTCGCCAGCATATTGCACGAGTTATCTGGAAGTGGAAAATTCAAGATCAAGTGTTTTGCAGATAACAAGAGTCTGGTGGATGCCCTTTACTCCAGTAGGAGCGTGGAAGATAGGAGATTGCGGATTGATTATTGCTGTGTTACAAGACATGTTGGAGCGAGGGGAGATTGATGGGGTGTCTTGGGTGGATACATCTCAACAACTGGCTGATTGTCTCACATCAAGAAAGGTGCATCGACTGAGCGGCTGCGTGCAGCAGTCAGCCGGGACTAGAAAGTCCTTGTTGAGACTTGACGAAGATTTGAATGTATAAAAATTACACTAAATCAGCTTTGTCAAATTAAGAAGAGAGGACGAGAGTGTTAGTGTATATTACTGTATATATTACTGGTGTGTGAGCGCACACAGCTGTTACGTCACAAGTGGTGATGTCACGTAACCTGCCGGCCGTTGGCAGGGCAAGCAGGGAGTCATCTCAGTGAACTCGGTGAGCGCAGACGTGGCTGCTACCTTTAATACATATGTTTGATGTTTTGTTATTACCCTTAATTATTTTATCGACATGTACAGTCATGAACATAAATTTCATTACACATATGGAGAATCAAACTAATTTCAGTCTAATGTTTTCATGTTCTCATATGATGTTACTGTTTTGAATAGTCAGTAGCTGCTTGTAGTAATTTAGAAGAAACATATATGTGTGTGTAGCTGCTTGTAGTAAATTAGTAGATGGTACTTTGCCAAATTATTGGAAAGTTTCTCAGCTAACAAACAGAGGGAGCTGTCAAACGATTACTTGAGCCACCCCAATGTGGATGATTATTGTTGTTCACGACTGTACGTGTACTACAGTATGGTACACAAAAGTTTGTTCCCTCAGCCAGACACAATATAAGTGAATTATATGCATGTGATTCAAATGAGAAAGCACAATTCATGATCAATCTTCTCTTGTTTAGTTGTTCACACCACAGATGCTTCAGTTACTGCTTGTGGAGGGAACGAACTTTTGTGCACCATATTACAGTACAGTACCTGGTTACACATATGCCTCCTTGTCTTCCCTGGCCAGTCCAATGGATAATATTACACTGAATTTTGTTTCATTTGTGGACTTTATGCAGTAACATATATATATACTGTACAATATGTAACATGGGCTACTCTTCCTCCCAGGAAGCTGGCCAGCCATCTTTTTGTATTATTGTGCATGTTAATGTTGTATATTTTGTTTGTGAGGTTGTGGCGGGGGATGGCATCAAATGCTTTCCTAATGTCCAGTGTAACTAGGAGTGTTCTGTGTGGAGGTCTATCTGAGTTGATGCCATCAAAAATTCTTTGTGTGAGGTCTGTAAGAAGAATGTAGTGGTCTGAAACCATGTTGTGAGGATGCAAGGGGAATGTGTGGTGTGATTTGGCTGATGATGAGATGCTCAGTAACTTTGGAGGGGGTGCAAAGGAGGGTGATGAGGGTAGTGTAGGGTCTTTGTTGGTTTTTGGGATAGTGATGATATTTCCGTGTTTCCAGATGTTGGGTATTGTGTTGTATGAGTAGCTGTAGTTTGCTATGTTAGTGAGTGCTTGTATGCCTTGTGGTCCAAGGTGTTTGAGGTGTACGTTACTGATGTTGTCAGGGCCACAGGCAGGTGAGTGTTTGAGGTTGTGGATGATGTGATTTGTGTGTCTGTTTGTGAATGGTGTATAGTCTGGGTCAGTGGGGAAACGTCTCTTACGTCTAATGACTTGTCAGTCTTCAGGGTGAGGGTGAAGGTGGCTGACATGTGAGAAATGCTGGATGAGGGTGTTTGCTTGTTGTTTAGTTGAGGGTATAATGTCTGTTGTTGTGATGGCTACATGTGATTGTGTAGTGTTGCTGTTGGACAGTGTGATGCTGTTTAGTGTTTTGTAGAGTTTGCTGGTGATGGTTTTGTGGTCAAGTGTGTTGACAAATCTTTGCCAGTTTAATGTTTTTTGTTCTTTAATTTTGTTGTTTATTTGCGTAAAGATATTGTACAGTATACTGTATACATATCCACACTACTTCTGGCATTGATGATTGTGACTTTCCCCCTTAGGTAATTAAGTTAGTAATCATAAATATAATATTTAGTAAGAAATAGTGCATTCTTTTCTGGCTCTGTTCAGGTCTACAGGGCAAGTCAAGCTCATTCTTACAGAGCAAGTTAATGAGTTGTAGATGAGATTATATATGTAATTATGTATGACACCATCTGTACCTCAAGCCACATTAACAACCTTCATACACTTCACATCTATAACTTTTGGACTTGCTCTCTATCATGTTATCCCTCTTCATACAGGATCATCCAAGCCTAGGGTGGTCTTCTTACATCCTCAAATCAATCTTCATGGTTGGAGAATAGGGATAGTTGAGGGTTATATGTGTAACACCCCATTTTTACAGAAGTCACGCATTTTATTTCTATTCTTGTTAAATGCCATTTTTTCTATGCTAAAGTTTGGGAAGAGAATCGAGAGCTTGATCTGGTAACAGTGTATATATATATTATATGAATGAATTAATTGTATATGTGAATAATATGGGAGAGTATGTATAATTTATGGGTCTATAGGTGTATATGTAATTATGTAATTATTTATATGTAATCATTATATATGTATGCAGTTTCCATCTTGTGTATACTACCCAATGATGACCTTCTCCATTACTAATTAGAAGATTATATTATATACCTACATGGGTTTTTTCATAGGATTATGAGAGCCCCTGAAATATAAGGTAATTATGTTGTATGTTTTCCAAGTAATTTAAGTATTTACATTATTTATGTTGCAAGTTTTCTAGATCGGTTTCAAGCACTATTGAAATTTAACATGAGAGAATTAACTGAGGAAATGGGAGGATGATAAATGGTGACATAGAAGAACAATAGGTAAGGATTATACCAGGCAAAGTAATGGGAGGACGAAAAATGAAATAAATACCGGTACTGTAGTCTACTAATGAAGAATGGAAATTGATGAAGGAAAAGAAAAGTTTAATTTATCTGACTACAATATATTCTAATGGAAATACAGTCAAGTTGAAAATAATGAAGGATGATGGAAGGAATTTTGACTTCTAGAGAGGAACTTGTGAAATTTGGGATAAAGCAGCAGATAAGTGTTACTGAGTAAAGATACGAGAAATCTCAGAAGGGGAAGATGCATGAGAGGGAACAGAAAGGGAAAGCCGTCGAAAAGCTGACAATCACGACCTTCACGTGTCAGCAAAATACAAAGTGACAGGAGAGACACTGTACATATAATTTGATATGAATCATTAACTACAGCATATGGGAAGGAGAACTGAATAATGATAAGTAAATACACTAACTTTATTTGTGTATTTCACGATTCCTGCAGTTGCTTTTGTGTGACATTCATTAATAACCCGAGAAAAAAAAAAAAAATAATATATCACCCAGATTTACCTGCTGCATCAGAAGTACAGGGTCATGTGTTATTATTTGTGAACCATTTTTTCATACATAGGTTTGTTTGTCATATTAATTTTCGACCATTATTACATAGAAGAAAGAATATTTGACTTAACTAAACATAATTAGGCCTTGATTTGGACTTGGGCAACCTCAGGAATTAAGTTAGGTTCAAGATACTGTACTTTCCTCACAATATTATAATAAAAGAAATCGATTGAATAACCTAAAGTAACGAATTTATATAAAACAAAACCACTGGAAAAAAATAAAACACATGAACCTGTTCTTCAGAAAATAATTATCTCATTTATCAAAATTATCAACACTATATATTCATGTACAATATTTGGTTTGTTTTCCTCCCAAATGTTTTTAGGCATTATAACTATTCATATTATAGTGTACATTAATTAAGGGGGTAGTATAGTGTAGGTGGTAAATTTGGAGCAACTGATTCCTCCAAGTAATTCTTCCAAGCAATAGGACACTATTATTTTTGTTAATCTGGTCCTGTTTCCTGGCATTCTTTTGAAGAATCAAGGTACTCCAATGTATCAAATGTATACTCTCCCCTTAAAGAATATACATGTACAGTATATATTTTTTTTAAACACCCGACCAAAGTTGGCAGTGGTTTTCCAAACTTCAGGAAACATAAATAGAGAAAATATGAAAACCTTTGCCAAAACTGGCTTGGGTTTCCATAAACTCAACAAGCAAAAAATGTATTGAAAAGTAGAAAACCATACATGAGTGTGAAATAGACCCCTTCGCTCTACATGTTTAAAAAGAATAACACAAAATTATCTTGGTACAGTTGCCTGACCTGACCAGGTTGGTTAAGCCCGGACTGTGCGTTTATTCCAGTCACATGAAAGATATGTAACGTAATGTTGGCACAGTTATATGGGTGTTGATTATATTGCAAATACTGAACATAGCATATGACATTTTTTATTATAATTAAAATAGACCAGAGACACAAAGCTGGGAGAGAATGCAAGCATTCTATCAATCCGAGGACCCCAGCCCCATGAATCCAACCTGAAGAAAAGAAGACAGCTTAGAGAAAGAAAGATGAGCAGTTAGCTTAATAAAAACATATTAGCCCTACTCTTGAAGCCAGCCAGTCCTACACCATCAAAGACAGATTCACCAAGGCCATTCCACAGAGACACCAACCTAGGGACAAACCATCCACTGAACTGACAGGTTCTACAGCGCGGCAATACGTAAGCAAACCTATGGGAGTCCAATGCACCACGAGTGACACGAGCTGGAACATACAGAGGTGGCAGAGACGAGTTAAGAGGATGCAGCACATTACTTCTGATCTTGAGGAGCATGCACAATGATGCAACAGAACGACGGTGACTCAAATTACAATCAAGTGAACCGCCGGTACGAAAATTAGCATTAGAAACAATCCTATCCAGCAGCTTGAGATGGCAGTCAGCTGCTGAACACCATACTGGAGAACAGTATTCCAACAAAGGAGTTAAAACACCGCAGTAACAATGAGTGATCTCCAAACAATCGCCAAGATCTAAGCATTATACCCAACTTTTGGGAGACAGACCTCGAGATTGACTGCACATGCTTCCCAAAAGTCAGCTTGGCATCAAATATAACTCCCAGAATAGTTACATCATCATAAAATCAGTGGTCCTACACTCTGCATCCTGTCAGGTCTTAACGAACTTTGTCAGGCAACTATACCAAATGTACTATACGGTTTGGTACAGTAGAAGTGTTAATTATATTTTGCATTACATTTTTGAAGTGAATTGAACTGATGACACAAAATTATCTTGGTACCAAATGCATTATATGGTTTGGTACAGTAGAAGTATTAATTATTTTTTGCATTATAACATTGAAATTAATTGAATCAACAAGGCACTCTTAGTTAAGTGTGAGCATATCCTAACTACACATGGCCCTTTTTTTTTTTTTTTTTTTTTTTCCCATGGGGGTTGTACAGTGTTGGTGGTTAATCTGGAACAACTGATTCCTCCAAACTATTCCCAGCAACAGAACACCATTATGTTTGTTAATCTGGTTCTCTTTGTTTCATGGCATACTTTGGAGGAATCAAGGCGCTCTAATGTACCAAATGTATACTATCCTCTTGTGGAGAGATTCTCTTGTTGGCAAATTGGAAGGCTACATATTCCTCCTAAATATGCCAGAAAAAAGATGCCCTGAATGGTATTAATAGGGGATCTGTTTTGTGGCATAGTTTGGAGGAATCACAGACCCTCCAAATCACAACAAAAGAATCTCCCCTTAACTTGATACTGTCATTTAATTTTATCTGACAAAATACAGTAATGATATAATACACTATACTCTACCTAGTAGCTCAGAGACACAGATGAGAAAGCAAGGAGTTGGTTGGGTAGCTCACCAAACACACACTACTATACATCTGTTGTTGCTTCAGGAAATAGCATACTAATTAGGTTTACATATATTATTCTGAAGGGCTATAGAGACAAACACAGACAATAATAATCTATGTACAATACACTTCCTGATTGCTTTCACCCTCACTTCGTCGTAGATATATGTCACCTCTTCTGCAGGTGATTCTCTGTTGCGTACATCTCTTCGTCTATTTTTTTATTTACACAAACTGTCTCCTCTTTTCCACCACCCTTTTTTGAGTTACTTGTGCAATTTCTCCCTCATCCTTCCTCGAGATATTTCCATATACTGTTTATTCTTCATCATCTGAATCATTTTCATATATGGTACTGTTTCTGCTAAGCCAGGAGTGTCTTTCCTGTAGGACACCGTTTCCTCTTCATCATTTGAATTATCATCATATACTGTTTCTACTTCAGTGTGTAAGATTTTTCTGCACACTGTTTCTTCATCATCATCCGAGTCACTTTTATATACTGTTTCTACTTTATCATCTTTATCAATCCTGTATACCGTTTCTTTTCCATCATTGTTATCAATTCTAAATACTCTTTCTTCTTCATCATCAGAGTCACTTCCATACACTGTTTCTTCTTCATCATTTGAATTATCATCATATACTGCTTCTACTTCAGTGTGTAAGATTTTTTCGCACACTGTTTCTTCATCATCATCCGAGTCACTTCTATATATTGTTTCTTCATTATCTTTATTACTCCTATACACCATTTCTTCTCCATCATCTTTATCATTACTATATACTCTTTCTTCTTCATTATCTGAGTCACTTCCATACACTATTTCTTCTTCATCATTTGAATAATCATCATATACCGTTTCTACTTTAGTGTGCAAGATTTTACCACACACCATTTCTTCATCTTTATCACTTCTAAATACTCTTTCTTCTTCATCATTTTTATCACTTCTATATACTGTTTCTTCTTCATTATCTTTATCTCTTCCATATACTCCTTCTTTTTTATTATCTCTATCGCATCTATATACTCTTTCTTCTTCATCATCTTTATCATTTCTATATATTGTTTCTTCTTCATTATCTTTATCTCTTCCATATACTCCTCCTTTTTCATTATCTTTATCGCATCTATATAATCTTTCTTCTTCATTATCTGAGTCACTTTCGTACACTGTTTCCTCTTCATCATTTGAGCTGGATTCATACTCTGGCTCCTGGTCTTCATCACTTGACTCATATATATACTCAGTCTTGTCTTCATCATCATCATCATCATCATCAGAGTTACATTCATATTTTACCTTTTTCTTTTTGTTGGGAGGATTAACACTGGGTCGGTCAGCAAGTGATGCATCCTCATACCACCTCCTCAGCCACAGGTAAACCGTAGACCGAGATATTTTCAGCTTGTTTTTAATTTCGGTTGGTGAGAGTCCGCTCACGTGTAGTTTGATAATTTTCTCGCGCAAGGCAAGCTTAGGATGGAGATGAATGCCTGCTTCTTGCAACCTCTTCCTCACAGTTGTTGTGCTCACGTCCAGCTTAAGTTTCTTCTTGAGTGCCACGGCGTTGGTTTGTGGATTGTCTGTTGCAACCTGCCAGAGGGACTCATCTTGATTGACGGTGGTTCGTCTTGGTCCCCCGGGCCTGTATCGGTCCTGTAAGGTGTTGTCTTCGTGCCACCGTGCCAACCATCGGTACACAGTGGCCCGGGAAATGTTCAGGTCTCTGCTTATTTCGCTTGGTGACAATCCATCGTTGTGCAAGATAACGATTCTTTCCCGAAGGTCAAGCTTATGTATGCAACGTTCCACTGCAGTCATAGGATAGAGAGGAGGTAGTGGTGCGGCGAATACTGTGGTATATCCTGGATCCTCTCCTGTAGAACATTACTCATATTTTAATAATAAACATAAACAGTATATAAATTTTTGTAATATTGTAATGACTGAAATATTCAATGTTACATCATGCCTCAAAATGTTGTGTGGACTACTGTACTGTATTCCCTATATAACAGTCATCAGGCCTCATCAATACGGATTTGAGATATTCAGCTGTTCCTATCTATTTACTGGGTATATAAAGTAAATTCTGTATGCTTTCCTTAGATTGGTCCCCTGCAATAACTTCTACCCGAGACACAGGGCCGTGTGCAAGAATATCTGTGGTGTTGACAATGGCGTGGTACCAGAATGATGGCTCTGTATTGTGTCTGTGGAGGCTTCGTACCAGCACCATACCGTCGCCAACATCACGGATGTTCTTGCATGTGGCCCAGTGTTAACTTAACTCTGAATTCCAAGCAGTTTTTACAATTGATCCAAACAAATAATTATATACATTAAGCTAAGCATCATTGGAGAAGGAACCATTCTGCTGATGTCTCTCTCCTGCTTCGTATGACCTGAAGGAGTATTTTAATAGTGGTATTTTGTTACTCATTTTATACAAAAAATGTAGTATACTGCACAGTGTACACAATTTTTATCTCATTGGCCCCCTTGTGCATGAGTGGCTGACATGTACTGTATCTTACTTGTGGAGAGACTCCAGTTGGCACTTGTTCTTTCTATCAAGATACAGTATGAGGGATTAAGAAAAAAAATATTTACAAATGCTTTCATAAGAACTAATTAAATATCACAATCCTGAGTGTAGAGCCTCAGTGCATCAGTGGCAAACCCTGTGAGTAAGGAAACCATAAATGATACAACAATTTACATTTATTTATGAGAATTGGTATACAAACAAACACTTCACATTGTCAGCTACCCTACTGCAATAATTGTCTGTGTGTTACTGAGGATGCACACCATTAAAATCTGTTTTTTGTCTATGAACTGAAAGGGACTTTTATTTTCTAGTAGAGTCTGGAGGAATCAAGTACTCCAGGTCACCTAAAATAAATTACCCCCAAACCTTTCCTTCTCCTTCCTCATACTCCTAGTTCTGTGCTTCCTCTTATTTTTCCTTTCCTTTCCACACACTATAATTATCGTCTTTTCGCCATTCCCTTGTATTCCAACAGTATATTTTCCTACCGATAACTCATCAAGTTACTCCCTCACAAAACTGTAATATTTAAATATTCTCTAAAATTTGAACTGTTTTTGTGCTTGCAAGTATTTTGCAATAGTTCTATGAAAGGGCAAATGCAAAAGCAACTGCACCAGAAAGAGGAAAAGAGGAGATGATGATGATATAGAGTAGAAGAGAGAAAACTGTGCTTGGCCAGAAAGACTCTGTAGTCATAAGGAGGAAAATAAGACAGGAGGGACAGCAAGCACAAGTGAAAAAGAAGGAAAGGAATTTACTGTAGAGGAAAAGGTTGTGTGCATCCCATTTTGTGACCACCAATATGAAAAGAAATATGTACATTCTTTTCTTCAGATCTCAATACAGTATATGTATGCAGTATAACCTATTCATTGTGTACCAAATATAACACAACTATATATACTTAACATTTTTCAAATTACACAATACAGTACCATTAAATGATTGTCACAAGGTACTTCCTTAGAAGAAGAGAAAACAAAAATCATAGAAACAGTTAAACAGAGACAGACAAAACAAGAAATAAACCCGAATAAACTTATAATTAATGTCACATCTAGTTATAGAAGGACAGCAGAAGAGAATGGGATGGGATTGGATGAGTGAAAAAAAAAAAAAAAGTACAGAATATAGTCTGGTCAAGTCATAGTTGCTTTTGGTTTGATACTTCACTTTGATTTTGCATTGTACAGTCAGTCAGAGGAATGTATTCAAGAACAATCATGGTGCATATGGTGGTGTGGTACCAGTATGATGGCTCGATAGACAAACAACAGAGCCATCGGACCGGTACCACACCATCATCAACAACACGGATTTTCTTGCATATGATGGCGAGTTCCACCGGTCAATGTTTCGCACTTTTACAAACGCAATGTAATACTTTATGATATTCAGATTCATGCAACGTTTACAAATATGTCAATGTATCCATCGATCACAAATTTTTACCTGTTATATAAAAGGGCTGTCTGACTCCCACACTACAGTCGATTTCCATATCATGCAGTGTAAACTAATCTTTTGTACATTATATTATTGTTATTGGTGAATCCATTATAACAGATTCATCAGTCACAGTAACATTCACACACAGCCTTCCTTTATCTTGGTAGAACTCGAGTACAATCCAGGGTGTACCCTTTACTATAGTACTGTATGTGGAAAGACTGTACACAATTTAATATTTTGATTCATGCAAATAAACTCAATATAATTTATGACTGTCCATTGTCAGCTGCATGAAGCCATCTATGAACAATTATTGGCAGAGAGACCTTCCAGTTTCTAGATCCCAAAGAAAAGATAACTTCACATATGTTCAAAAATCAAAGAAGAAAATTATATGAAAATCTTATAATTTTTCTTTATAATTGCATGTTGTACAGCAAAGTCCCATTTTAACAATATGCCACTTCCTGAAAACCCCATTTAGCCTATAATAATATGTGGATATTTGATCAGTATGAGATATTTCCAGTACTCATCAATACATATGTGTATTGCACTGACATTGCCATTCTCTGTGATTCATGGTTTGTGGTTGGTGCAGTTTTCTGTGGTTCTGCATTGTACAGTCACGAGCCATAATAAGTATTCATGTCTGCTTTGAATAGCCTGATGGAGTATTAATTGAGCTCCAGCAAGTAGTAGGCAGGATAAACATTGTATATAATTGGTTCACTTGTATGTAAAATGATTCGAAACTTCAATAAGACCTGGATACTTATTATGGCTCGTGACTGTACACACAATTTCCAACAATAAAATGAGATGGTGAGCAATAACAAATGAATCACACAAAGTTAGTAGGCATGGCATTACTAACTTGTCAAGATGTTGTGCTAATGAATAAAATGTCTTTAAAAAATACTTGTAAAAACTGTATGTTAGACTCTTGGTTAATGGCTCTCCATCCACGTGGTCCCCTTTTATGTGGACACAATACTGAACATAGCTTTCTAATTTCCTTCCAAACATTGGAAATATACAGTCGGCTTCAACATGACCTTTAATTTGATGTCGGTGCCAAACTGTGCTAAATTTAGGCCACTGATAGAAGAGATCTTGAAGGAGGGGGAACTTAAGGGGGTATTAGTGTTGGTAAATCTGGAGCAACTGACTTCTCTAAACTATTCCAAGCAACAGGCGTCCGTTATTTTTGTTAATCTGGTCCTGTTTCCTGGCATACTCTGGAGGAATCAAGGCACTCAAATGTACCAAAAGTTTATTACCCCATTTAAAGGTGTTTGATCCATCTGATTATATAAGCTTTCCTGTTCTGATATTTAGATTGTTAAGATAGTGTTTGTGACCTTGAGGTACAGTACTGTAGAGACAGAGACAGAGACAGAGACAGAGACAGAGACAGAGAGAGAGAGAGAGAGAGAGAGAGAGAGAGAGAGAGAGAGAGAGAGAGAGAGAGAGAGAGAGAGAGAGAGAGAGAGAGAGAGAGAGAGAGAGTTCATATATGCTTGGGAAGATTGAATGGGTAGTATTCTTAAACTACCCCTTTGAGGAAAAGTTCTCTTTGTTATTCAATTTCTATTATTTTGCAATATTAATAGAGTGATGAGGAAACTTTTCCTCGCAAAAGTGCTGTAGTTTTAATAATACCATCCAATGATAATGATGATGATGGATGAAATGAAATCTTACATAGAAAAATGGGATCTTCATGACGATAATATTTGTACACAATATGCATTAGAAATCTTTTGTGCATCAGAGATGTTTAACAGGTATTGGTGATATTCTATGGATGTGTATGTTGTTAAACTGGGAAGAGACAGACAGAAATGTATCCAGTAACCTTAGCCAAGGTCTAGGAGAGAGATTATAAATGGATGCAATAACCTTGAGTTTCCAGACACTTTAATGGTAGTACTTCCATGGCTGGATCTGTCTGCCCATTCTGTACTACCAACCTGATTATCCCCTTTAAATACTATTCAGTACTGCTGTGAAATATTTTTAAGGCATATTCATTTCCATAGACAGACACAAACAGGACTTTGCTGTATTACATCACTGCATTTTAATGATCAGTTTTATTTCAAGATATCATCACCCAATATTGGAGAAGAAACTAAGAAAATAACAACATACCCTGAAGACACAAAATCTATTAATTTTCAGTATAATTTCCCTGCATTATCATCTTAATGCAGTACAGCAAAACAATATATAAACTCAACATAGTGAAAATTTGCTACAAATTGTCATTGCACATTTATACCAACACAGGACCATCCCTAAATAAATGTAATGAAAATAAACAAGAACAAATTAACTGTATATCACCTTCATGAAATGGTAATGTACACAGACTCAGCAAGTACAAATTGGGCAGCAATCACTCTCACTAATTTGTAACTGCTCTCTTTTTTCTGAATTCACTACTACCACTAGTTACTACTTGTATGAAGCAAAGACTCTAGAGCTACCTGTATATACCAGTATTGTTTGTACCCCTGGATGTGTAGGTGGGGGGTCCAAGGTGTTATTTGTTATTGTTATTGTTGCTGTTTACTTTGGTTGGTTTGTCCACAAGCTGCCATCAAATGTATTCAATACTGTATCATCAGTGAAACACATTGTTTCATCTCACCTGTGTTTCTTTCTTTCTCATTTACAGCTCAATATATGCAGCATATAAAACACTGTATATAGCACTTACAGAGTGATGTCACTCTGTTGTTATACTTTTGTGACACATTCATTGGTGTGACATAATATAATTGTTCTACACTGCTTGTCAGGTACTACTCATGGGTGTACATACAGTCATTCACAGTCAACACACACACCATCTAAACCTTTGTGATTCTCCTCCCTTGACGGAGGGTTATATGTGACTGTATACACACCTCTGAGACACACACACATGCCGATCACACTGTTGCCACTTGTCTGTCATGCACTGCTGTGTTACAGTTCGGCACTGAAATGAATCAACACTATCTGGATTCTTGATATCTCTCCGTGGTGGCAGGTGGAGTCTGACTGAAGATATTGTACCACTGTGAGAGATGATGAGGATTATCAGTTTATTATCACTCTGTTGTTGTTTCTGTTGTTGTTGGCTGGCTGTCATTACTGGAGGGAGGCTTCTCTTCATCACGGGTTGTGTCCTCAGGTGTAGAAGTGGTTGTAGGGGGGTTTATTTCAGCCTGTGATGGATCAATCGGCTCCTGTGGCTCTTTCTTCTCTTTGGTGGAGGTGCGTGGTCTGGTTTCCCTAGACTTGTTTACAAGAGAGCGGTCCTTCTGCCAGCGTGTTATCCACCGTCTGACAGTATAGCGGCTGTGTCCAAGGTTCTGTGCTATTGCTGCCTCAGACATTCCTTTCTCCCACAATACAATGATTCGGGCACGGGTTGCCAAGATGTCCGTTGGTGTTGGTTTCGTTTCAACTACTTCCTCCTCCTCCTCATCTGATGGCAAAATGGTACTTTTGTCATATATGATACACTTTAGTTACTATTTTTCCTAAAGAATGATTCAGCACTGGACCAACACCATCTGTATATTGTGTAAGTCTTGCAAGAATCTTATCAATCAATTGAGTGTACAAAGATCACAAAATATGCTACTGGCCATAGAAAAATTACTATATTGTCATTCGTGCTTGAATCTAACTTTACCAAATTTTAGCAATGGCTCAATAAAATGGAAATTATTGGGGATAAAATAGCTATGATTATTTTGAGGCTTATGATTTCCAAAAATTGTGAAAAAAAATCCACCTCTTTTCAGGTGGTCTGCTCTGCTATATAACAGTGTTTGAAGATATAAATAACCACAAATTTGCTAGAAGTAAATGATTAAATTTAATTTTTAGATCGAGGTAAACAGTTGCTCAAAATTATTTGCAACTAAAACAGTGTTTTGTTTTGTTTTATTAGCAATTTTAAGCCTCCATTACCCTTACCACAGAGAAATTATACCTATATATTTCATGCCCAGCAGATGGCCCTTTATTTAAACACAAGAGCACATAATGCAAAAGTGACACTTCAAACAAACAGATGGTGGATAATTATTTCAGTTTTCCTCTCATGTTTAAAATAAAGGCTAAGTGTCAATTGATGTGGGTGAGAACAAAAAACAGAGCTGACCTTTATCCTTCTCCTCTTTGATGGCGGGAATGGCTGGAATATGACTGACAATGCCGTGCTCACGAAGCCGTCTCTCTATGGTAGAAGCACAACAGGATAACTTGAGGTCACGGGTTATACTGACGGCCGTTGCTGTCTCGGGTCGTGACAGAGCAACCTCCAATATTTTAGCATCCTGATCAGGGGTGGTGGAGCGGGGTCTGCCTGTACGGGCCCTCGTCAGAATAGAGCCTTCTTTCTGCCACCTTGATATCCATTTTCTCACTGTGTTACGACTCAATCCTAACACTTGTGCAATGACACGGGCAGACATCCCTGACTGCCATAACAGAATCATTTTGGCACGAGTTGTGAGGACCTCTGGGGCATTCGCTCGCTTACCACTACCTGCAACATCTGATGGCGGAAAGATGTCGTTGTTATAAATAATACAAAGCCAAACACATTTTCATATAACATTAAAAGTTTTTAACCTACATGCTGTACGAAAAAAATGCCTCTAGGAATTAATATTAGTTCTGTGTTCCACAACTATCACAATGGTATCATGCCTTTGTCAACACCAATGATATTCTTGCATACAGTTCAAGAAACAATATAGTCTCTTCACCAGTTTCCCAACTTAAGATTCTACTACTGTACAATATTATACTCCACTATATGTAATTTTGTTCCCATCACCACAGGCCTGTATGATGCATTCCTCTGTACACCTGATGTTCAACAAACACACTAGTCATGACATACACAGTAGACAGATGCACTTTTTTTTATCCTGGGAAAAATGCACACATTCCCTTACATGTAACATGACATCAAGATACATGTTTTGTATACATTGTAAAAGTTCCAAAGAACTCTATCGATATGTTTGTATGAAAACACATTGGGGTTCATAAGCCCATTACGGGGTTAGTACAGTGTTGATAAATCTGGAGCAACTGATTCTACACTATCAGACAACAGGCTTCCATTATTTTTGTTCATCTGATCCTGTTTCCTGGCATACTTTGGAAGAATGAAGGCACACCAGTGTACCAAAAATGTATTACCCCCTTAAGTACAAAAGCAATGCTAACCTTTGTGTTTCTCCTTCAAGGCTGCCTCTAAATCTTGTTCATCACTCTCTGGTTGGCTCTCAGTTGATTTCTTTGTTGTTGTTGTAGTTGTTGTTGTAGTTGCCGTAGGTGGTGGTGACTGTGAAGACTGTTGGGAAAGCTTCAGACCTTGTGTTAGACTTTCACCATTGGGTTGTTCACGTACTAATGCCAGGATTTTAGCTTCTTCCTCAGGTGTTGTGATGCGGGATTTACCACCGCGAGGTCTGGTTTCAAGTGATCCTTCTTCTTTCCATCGTGTTATCCAAGTGTATATAGTGGTGCGGCTGTGTCCAAGTTGTTGTGCAATGGTCGCCACAGGTATGCCTGATTCCCACATATCAATAATTTTGCCACGAACTTCCAGGCGTGCACCAGCACGACTACCTAACTTTACTGAAGGAAAAAACCTTACCTTAGTTGTACGGAATAATATTATTTAAAGCATTTTTTTTTATATATATATATATATATACAAGAAAATTACATCTTTACACTTCTTCAGATATGAAAATCACAAAAACATACAACTCTAAAACCAACATCCAATGTCATACAGTTATCAAAAACAGTTACAGCTTTCTGTCATGTAGTATGTATACCAGTACACCATTTTCTTACAGAATGTTCAAAAAGAGATATTTTAACAAGAGTGAAACTTTGGAATGCTGTTATAAATGTATAACAACATTGAGCCTAAATCTGTTCACTTTGTAAACTTTAATTTTGTTCATGCACAAGTTAGATTGATATAACAATCCACCAATACAATTCATTATGCAGTTCCCTGTCCTATATATCAGTCAGGTCTGTGTATTGCGATGGCACAGTCACAATACAAAATATATTTTCACTTAGGATACAATTACCACATATAATTTTAAATGTTTAGAAGGCCATTGGCTTCAGACCACAGTATATTTTCATCCTGCAGGTTTGAGAGCACATTTGTATTTACCAATACGTTAAGCCAGAGGTAAACACTGCAAAATACTGCTTGGAATTCAGACACATGAGTCAACAGTGTTACAAACCACTTGTACTGAAAAGTCAAGTGGTGGTGTCGATGACATTTAAGTTACAGTAAACCCTTCGTATAAACACAAACTCATATTTTTCTTCACCTATTCATTCTACACTCCATTACTCACTGAAGATCCAACAATATCTTTATGGGATTATAATGACCTGTTACCCTGTAGATTAAGGGTTGCATTAGTAAACTACCGTACTACTTCAAGGAAAAGGCTTTTCACTGCTCAATTTGTATTGCAAAATAATTTGAATTGAGCGACGAAGAGCCTTTTCCTGGAAGAAGTAGTTTAATATTACCAACCTAAAACACAAGCTATAATGATCCTGTGTAAAAATAAGTGATGAATAAATGTCTGAACTAAATTCTGTCTTATATAAAGGGCCTACTGTACTGTTCTGTACTATAGTAAGAGTTACCAGAGGGACAAATAACACAAGCTTCATCACTTACCTGAACCTGAGTTTTGTTTGAGCTTCTGTCGTTTTCTGTCTCCGGTGACGTCGTTGGAGTCGTCATCTCTCTCCTGTTTGATGGTTGCTGTCGTGGTATCGGTGAGGTCGACTACTCCGCCGCTAGTCTTCTCTCTGGTGTCTTCGTCGCTCTTGTCCGAGTCTTTCTTGTCTTGCTCGGTGAACAGGAACTCCTCCTCTGCTTTACACTCGGTATAATCCGCACTCTCGTCTTTGGGTAAACACTGTTCGTGACTACCACCGCCACCACTCTGACCCTCTGTTGTATGTCCAGGCTGTGGTTGTCGGGTCTGGGGCAAATTTACACTCCTTTCATTCTCTTCGTCTTCTTCCTTGACAACGCTACAACCACCACCAACTGTGTCAACAATGAGGCTCTCCATTCCGTCATCCTCCTTTTTAACATCCGTGTCTACACTCCCCAGACCACTCACGAGCCCAACTTGTGGCCGGAAGTTGAGTGCATTGGTGTTGGCATTGTTGTGTGTGTGAATATTCGATGACGCGAGGTTGGGAAGGGAGGAGTTGAGTGTGTTGCTGGTGTAGGTGTTGGAAGAGAGGCCAGACAAATGAGAATCCAGAGTGGTATTGCTGCTGTTGTTGTTACTGCGAAGGTTGGGGTTGGACAAGTGTGGGTTGAAAGCAGCATTGCTGTGCGTGGTGTAGGGATTGGAAGTGAAGTGCGACAGTGGGGTATTGTGCGTCGCAGTATTTGTGTTGTTGTTGTTGTGAGTGACCATGTTCAGCGGATGGTTTGAGGAGTGTGAATTAAGCGCCGCGTTGGTGTGTGTGTATGAATTGGATGGATGGCTCGAGGTCAGGTGAGAGTTGCTGTGCGAAACCATATTCGACGCAAAGTTGAAGTGGGAGTTGGTGCGCGGGTTGGACTGGAAATTAGACAGGTGGGAATTGAGATGACTGTGCGTGTTCATATTAGACGCAAAGTTTGGGAGGTGCGTGCCAAGCTGAACCGCATGCGCATTCATAGCTGCAGCAGATGGGGCAAAATTGGAGAGGTGTGAGTTGAGCGATGAATGAGAGCTAAGGGGGTGCCCAGGGAGGTGCTGGTTGAGTGCTGTATTAGTAGGTGTGTTCAGTTGTAAGTTTGACAAGTGTGGGTTCAGTCCGGTGTTGGTGTTGGTGGTGTGGGCGTTTAACTGTAGGTTGGATAAGTGTGGGTTGAGGGTTGTGTTGGTGTGTGTGTTTATGTTTGACGGGAAGTTGTACAAGTGAGCCATGGTTGACAATTAATTACACTCTGTTCACTGAAAAAGGTATAATTATGCCAGTATGTTTATTAATTATATGCTCATGTATTTTCCTTTTATGAATTATATCCTCATTTGTACTTTTCATTTATTATTTATATGCTTAGGGTTTTTTAATTTATTATGGTACTTATTTCCTTGTGTTTTTCATTTAATAATTATATGCTCATGTGTATTTTGCATTTATCAATTTTCCTTTTTGCATGTAATATATAATTGTCATTGCACTCTATCTCACATAATTATCATATACACATTCCCAACAACAGTTATTATTATTTTCTCTACTATTATTTATCTATATACACATAAGCCTTTATCACCAACACACACACATACACTCCTTTTTTGAAGAATTATTGTGCTATGGTGGACCTTCTTTAGTCTCGTCTTCCACTGCTTCACCTGAAACATTGGAACGCATTACATACAAATAAGAAATTATCTCGTGTACTTTTCTTGGCAAAAATTATGTGAAATAATAATTATATATGTTGGTAATAATGTTATAATGATGATATATATAAGCTTGGCAAATGTCAAATGTAAAATAAATTTGCACTATAAGCTTGAAAACTGTATAAATATATAATAATAAATTGCACTGTAACCTTTGTAAATATATAATAAAAAATAAAAAATTGCAAAATACACTTGGTAAATGTCTGTGACCTAACCTCAGTAGGATTAGAATTATATGAATTTTATTGGACTTAATCAGTATTCTATATTACTCTCTTACTAGTAATTATTCTCATAGATTGAAAAACAAAATATATAATAGATATAATGATAATAACATTTGTATAGCTAATTAGATATATATAAAATTAGAATATACCATAAATGAACTTGTGGTCTAATAAAGCAATGCATATTTATACACTTATTATAATCTAACCAGAATAACACACAGGCACGAAAAATAATTTAAAAATAGATATTAAGATACTCGTTATTACATATTAAGACACTGATTAATAACAGATTTTTTTTTTTTATTTAATTCAAAACACTGAATGATTTGGTATTTATCTAAACTATTGCCATTTTGTAGCAGCGTTGCCAGATCCGGTTAGGTCCCAGTATTTTGCCCCGGTCAGATCCTGGCACTTTATCACGGTTATTTCCCGGTAGTTTGCCCAGGTTAGGTCGTGGTAGTCTGCTGCGGTCTAGGTTAGGTTAGATAAAGTCAGGCTAATTTCAATATCTAGGAAATGGGACATTTCCGAAGAAAATGCCATTGGAGAAAAGTGTCTTAGAATGGTATAAATTAGTGGGTATAGAAGGTAAAAACATTATAATACCAACTGGCAATAGAGTAGATATTTACCAATGAGAGAGAGAGAGAGAGAGAGAGAGAGAGAGAGGTGAACAAGGTAGTGAGAGATGGAGTGACAGATTAGTGGGCAAATGAGGGAAAAGGGGAATGGTGAGGGGAGAGACGAAGAGGAAAGGTTGGGTTATAAATGAGTACAGAAGGGTATTAGTCAAGCGTTTGTCCATAATTACACCCATTAATATTTTTCAGTCAAATATACTTCTTGATACATGTACGTCATTTCCTTATTGGGTATTTCCGTCGCAAATACATTAACATGAACTGTCGGTTCCAGTATAATAATATCAATTCAAGATGGCCACCAAATGTTTACATCCAGGCCCCGTATTTTGCTAAGGTTAGGTCTCGGTAGTTTGCCGCGGTCCTGATTAGGTTAGGTCAGGTGAGGTCTACCTATTTCTATTTAATGAGTTGTAGTGTTTTTCAGACGAATCTAGTTCAAATATGGCGAAAATGAGGTGTTTTCGGATAAGGAGTTGGGGGAGGTAGAGGGGGGGGTGATATCTCCCAAAACATTAATTTACCACGGTTGTGAACAATAAATTCGTTCAAAACACACTACAAAACATTGCATTCTGAAAACCTCGAGTCGAAAGCAGATTATGGACAAAATGACTATTACCTACAGAAGATGCGGTGTTTATTGAAAAAATTACCGTTTTGTGGCAGTGTTGCCAGATCCAGTAAGGTCCCAGTATTTTGCCCCGATCATTTCCTGTACTTTACCACGGTTATTTCCAGGTAGATTGCCCAGGTTAGGTCCCGGTAGTCTGATGCGGTCTAGGTTAGATTAGGTCAGGTCAGGTAAGGTCAGGCTAATTTCAAAATGCCCCATTTGAATATACCCTACCTTGGAAATGGGGCATTTGCGGAGGAAATGCCATAGAAGAAAATAGTCTTAAAATGGTCTATATAAGTGGGTAACGAAAGTAGAAAAACCGTACGCAATAACGGTAATTCTTTCAATATTTACCGAAGATGCATACACATATTGACTTTATGCACCAAAAATATCGATTTTCAGCATGTTTTGTGACTGTATTCGGGATATTCAATGAGAGCCAAAGATAAAATTTAAAAATCACAAAATAGGATCACTTAACCATTCAACACACATATGGATAAACCAACAATACCCCAAAAAAGCAGTAAATAATGTACAAAAATAATAAGAATTTGGCATTACAGTGTATTCATTCTCATACACACACATATATACCATCTCTCATGTACGTATTTCAACCACGTACACGCCATGTATGTATTATTTATCACTGTATACACACACACACACATCATCATCATCATCTTTCATGTACGTATTTCAACCACGTACACGCCATGTAGGTATTATTTATCATTGTACACACACATAATCTTTCATGTACGTATTTCAACCACGTCCACGCCATGTATGCATTATTTATCACTGTACACACACACCATCTCTCATGTACGTATTTCAACCACCTATAATTACCTACACATCATGTATGTATTATTTATCACTGTACACACACATACACACAATTACCCAAAACACCATCATCTTTCATGTACGTATTTCAACCACTTATAATTACCTACACGTCATGTACGTATTATTTATCACTGTAAACACCTCTGCTGGCTGTCTTGGGGTGTGTATGTATGTATGTATGGGGCAGTAACACACACACACACACATACAGTAGATTACAATACCCGTTTGTTGCTGTTCTTGTGTCTGTCCCCCCTCTTATGTTGCCTCTAGTCCTTTGGAGGCTCCTGTAGTCTCCAGCTTCACTCCAACATTGATTATTTATTTATTGTTTACATTTATTATACATTCTTTAACATTATGTATATGCATATTTTAATTATATATACAGTATATGTAGGTATAATATACAGTAATAAATTTAATGGCTATATATAATTGAAAGAAGGGTGTTTTATTTACTCGATTTGTAGGCTACACATTCCTCCATACATTATCCAGTCAACAGAGTCCATATTGCCATCTGTTGCCTGGTAAGGATTGGAGGGTGTAGTTGTCTCCACATTATCTCCTCCATTAGTACACATTTTCCCACATTATCACACATTATGGCGTCTAATATATATCCCCTGACTTGTAAATAGTTATAAGTCTAACTAATAACATAAATAAAGTGTATATACAAATACAGAAATTATCCCACGAGCGGAAATATGTAACTAATGCAAAAAATGTTGGAGACTCTAGTAGCCTTCAATGACCAGTGATGAAACAAGAGCCTTCACCTTCTAAATCTGGAGTAAATGATTCCTCCACACTATTCCGAGCAATAAGAAACCATTAATTTTGTGTCCCTTTAATTAGTACTGTTTGATGGCATACTTTATTAGAATAAAGGCACCACCAATGTACTAAAAGCGTATTAGTTATTATAGTCATCCCTTAATTAAATTACTCCTACACTGATAACGATAACAAATTAAATCTTATCCAATACACACCTTAATTGCTCTTTGAACCCTGTGTACTTTATTACATTAACAAACAAGACATTGATAACTATATATATAAATAATAAGCATTAATAACCAATATATGTCAGTAAGGTATCATTATTTTCTTCAGTAACTTGAGGGGCGTTTTTGAATGTCCCAGACTTGAGACAGACTCGAGACAGACGTCCATTTCTGGTTTTTCATATTTCAAACTTAAGTAAAACTCTAGTCTGGCTCTACTCAGAGTTAGCTAGACAGCCTAGACTTGACTAGACCTCTGCTGGAGCACAGGGTGCAGCTAAAATAATGATAATCTGCTTTATATCACTTAGAGCCGTTTCTGTAATTAATTAAAAGTATTTTTTATGTATATTTTGATCATCCAATGAAAATCATATATATACTGTACGGTATAGGATATATATATATTCTGCACTGAAAATATAGGCACAAAAGTCCTTAGCTGTGCCTTATTAATAACTCACGCAAACTGATTCGTGCTCTGGGAACCATACTGAGAATCGAGAAAGGTAACGTTTAGACACAATTCTAGTGACATCTAAAGGGTGGCAGTTTGCTATTAGGCGCTGCAACACCGAGGTCATATAGCACCAGAAAAAGGTGAGAGAGAGGTGAGACAGCAAGCAGGAAGGAAATAGAAAAAGAAAAGAGGGTAAATTTACAGAAGCACTGGGTTCACTATACAGTACTCGCATAAAGTTTGTGCCGGGTTGCGTAGGCGAGAGCAAGGATGAGAGACAGTACTGTCTCTCATCCTTGGGCGAGAGAGGGTAGCTACAAAACTCGTGCATCATACAAAAAACGGAAGCCAATCGCCACAGTACTTAGTCATGACGGCATGACAGCTACGCATGCGCGAGTTCTCTCCTTCCTTTAAATACTTTTCCCTAGCTTAGGCTGGTAGAGGTGGCTGGTAGTGTGGTTGGTATGACACTGGCGTCAGATGGTAAGGGTTCGGGGTACAAACCCGGTAGGGATAGTGTTATTTTTACACAAACTATTTTTTTACTATTTTCACAGTTCCCTGTAGTCTTCCCCCAGTTAGGTCCCGGTAGTCTGCCCCCAGTTAGGTCCCGGTAGTCTTCCCCCAGTTAGGTCCCGGTAGTTTGCCCCCAGTTAGGTCCCGGTAGTCTGCCCCCAGTTAGGTTAGGTTAGGTAGGTTTTGTTTTGTTTGGGAGTAACTTTTTCATGACGTCATGACTAGGGCCTGCGGCGAAGCCCTCCCCAAAAAACCCGGAAAGAAACGCTGCACTGTAACAGAAACGTTTTGATTGACCTTTGTAATGCTGCTTAATATAGCGCTAAGTAGTGGCAACACTGTAAAAGAGATGCCAGACTGCCAGTTATTTTATTTTCAAATTGAGTAGTCAGTGCTGGTGTAGCGGGGCATAGAATATCTAACAACAAGTAACAAGTATTCATGATTCATCCCCCGCGCTCCTCGACTGACGCATTAAAGTTATCTGGATGTTGTGAATTGTGGATAGAATATGGGGAAATATAAGCAACTATCACCGAATACACTTTCGCAGATAGTTGCTTTGCATAAGGCGGGTCTGCAAACCAAGGACATTGTGGAGCAACTTGGTGTGTGTGAACGATCTGTGAGGAAATACGTTGCCAGGTTTCACCAGGGTGGTGGCAAGGATACACCCACTCAAAAATCAAGGTCTGGTCGTCCTCGTAAGGTCTCAGAATGTGTTTTTAACATTTTAAAGAGACAATTAGAAACAAATCCACGTCTGACAGCTAGGAAAGTGAAAGAAACAAATCCTAAGGTGTTTGGAGAAGTATCTGTCCGAACCGTTAGCAAATACATTCATACTCAGGGTTACAGATGCAGCCGCCCGCTGAAAAAACCCATTCTCACCCCTGTGCAACAGTGTCGTAGGGTTGCTTTTGCCAACAAATATCTAGCCTGGTCTCAGGACAAATGGCTGGACGTGCTATGGTCTGACGAAGCCACCTTTACTGTAACTTGTAATAAAGGTGTTAAGGAGTACCGGAGGGCTGGCAGTGATCCCCTCAACCCTCGCTATGTACATGGGACATTAAAACACCCTGATTCCCTTATTGTTTGGGGTTCTTTTAGTGGTAGAGGTTTAGGGACTCTTGTAGTGTTACCAAAAAATATAAGAGTTAATCAGAACATTTATTACGAGCTACTGAACGATCATTTACCAGACGCGTTTGAGAGGTCCGGTGCTCAGATATTTCAGCAGGATATTGCACCGGCTCACACGGCCAAAAGTGTGACCCAGTGGCTTAATGACTGTGACATAGAGTTCATCAGTGACTGGCCTGGTAACAGCCCTGATATCTCGCCGATAGAGAACCTTTGGCGACTGATTAAGAGGAAGTTGGAAGGGAAAGATATCAGTTCCGTATCCAAGCTAGAGGTCGCTATCAGGGAGGCATGGGACAATCTACCCCTTTATACCCTACGTAAGCTTGCCCTATCAATTCCCCAACGTCTGCATTGCGTGAAGAAGCGGAAAGGACTCCCTACAAAATATTCAAGGTAAGAAAAACAGCCCAATATAATTTTAATGAATGATTTCATTCCGTGTCGCTCACTTGTTATTCAGGTACCGCGAGCCGCCCGGCACAAACTTTATGCGAGTACTGTATTGTATATTTTAGTATCATTACCCACTATTTTGGACCATTCTATGACACTTTTCATCTATGGTGTTTCTCTCGGAGATAACATAATTTGGAAATTAGTCTGACCAAACCTAACCTAGACCATAGCAGACTACCGGGATATAAACGATGTAACCTAACCTGCGAGGTGTCGCGGCGGATAGACGTGTCTGATACGTGCTCCGTGTATATTCGCGTCAACGGGCAGTATACTGTTATTTCATACTTAATAATCGATCAGAGAGTTATTGAATACCCTGGCCAATCATGGTCAGGTGTTATTCTTGTAAGGAGACAACTGGGGGGGGTGGATAAGTGGATTGGTTGTGAAACTTGTCCTAGCTGGTGTCACTTGAAATGTGCTCATCTCAATGGTGTGAAAGCTGAATATATCAAGTTGCTTAACTGGTCATGTGATAGTTGCTATATAGGTCTGAACAGAGTTCAAAAGGATATTAATGAGTTGAAGAAAGTAACGAATGATATGAAAGATCAAATGAAGAAACTAGTGGAAGAAAAGATGGAGGATGTTGTGACCGAGTTGGGTCGAGTTGGTGATGTGATCAGCGCTGACTCAGACCTGACTGATGAGACCTGCTGGGCGACTGTAGTGAAGAAGAAGAAGAAGAAAAACGAGAAGAAAAATCTGCTGGTGGTGAAGTCTACGGACGATAAGCTGAAGGTTGCAGATAAAAAGAAAGAAGTTGCTGAGGCTCTAGATGGTACACAGATAGTCAACACAAGATTTACACAGAAGGGAGACATCGTAATGAATTTTGAGGACGAAAAGAAGAGAGATGAAGCAGCTCAAAAACTTGGGGCTGTACCCGATGTGACGACAAAGAATGTAAGGAAGTTAAAGCCTAAAATAATGATTTGTAACGTCAACAAAGAGGAAGAATCTGGAGTCAAGCTAATTGAGAACTTGATTGATCGAAATGACTATTTACAAGGGGTAACTGACGTCAAGGCAAAAATGGAGCTACTTTTTGACAAGCCTGCTACAGGTGGTACCACTCATTACATTATTAAGTGTGATCCAGAGATAAGGGAGCTAATTCATAAGAATCGTGATCAAGTTAAATTGGAATGGGGTGTCTATTCCGTGAGGGACAGATATAGGGCGACGGTCTGCTATCACTGTCAAAGGTTTGGTCATACTGCACTTACATGTTTATCCAAAGGAAAGGGAGAAGATCCAATATGTGCTAAGTGTGCTGGTAACCATAACACGAGGGATTGTACGTGTACTGAGAGAAAATGTATAAGCTGTAAGAGGTTTAAGAAAACTGATTTTGAGCATATGGCAAATAATGTGAGGTATTGTTCAGTGATGCATGAGGAACTCCAGAAAATCAAAAGTAGCACAGAAAACGGATACTGAATAGCACAAACTTAAACATTATCAGAGGTTGTTTTTTCAATGCACAATCAGTGGGTAATAAGACAATGGATATTTGCGATCTAATTAACAATGATCATTTTGATATCATGGCGTTGGGAGAGACATGGCTGAGTAGTTATGACAAAGCTAAGATTCGAGAAATGACACCCGTGACGCATACTTTCTTGCAATGGATCAGGCAAGGCAAGAGAGGTGGTGGAGTGGGACTATTTGTATCTAATATTTTTAAGAAAGTAAAATTAGATAAGGTGGAGTCATGGATTAGTTTCTAGCATATGCAGGTCAGTTGTGAGATGGGTGGGCGGAAATTTGTTTTCATAGTGGTGTATAGGCCACAAGGTGCTAACGCTGTTACATTTCTTGCTGAGTTTAGACTATATCTTGAGACGGTGGATTCAGTAAGCAGAAATGTATTCATATTGGGTGACTTCAATCTGTGGGTGGATGATACTGATAACCATCATGCTGTTGAATTCATAGAGATGATGAATGGTTTTGATTTTGTAAATAAAGTGACTAAGGCTACGTCCAGTACGGGACATATGCTGGATCTGTTTTTTTGTGATGCACGGCACGATCTCCTACAAAATGTTGATGTGGATGAAGTATGCAACATATCTCCAATTCACAAGTTAGTTCGATTTGAAATTCCATTTGAGAAAGAGAGGGCGCAAAGAAAATGGATCAGTTTCAGAGTTAAAAAATATTTCGATCCCGAGACATTTATTGACAGTGCGATACGAAGGTTGGAAACAGAGATGCAAAATAGCTGTGAACATGATATGACGGAGGCGGGAAAGTGTGTGCGATGCGTATCGATTTTGTATAATCGTGTTTTTAAAGAGGAATATGAGGCAATGTGTCCTGTAATTACAAAGGAAATAATTGAGAAAGATCATGCACCATGGTTTAATGGTGAGATATCACGAGCTAAGGCAAAGAAGAAGAAAAAAGAAAGAGCTTGGCGAAGACTACGCACTGATATTGCTAGAAGAGATTATCAACACGCAAAGAGAGATGAAAACAGACTCATAGTACGGAGACAGAGGCAATATTACTCTAGTAAAGTCAAGGAGGCCAGGTCAGATATGAATAAACTATATCTCATACTCAATAATTTAACTGGTAATAAAAAGAAGCCAAGGTTGCCTGAAGGATATCCTGATGAAGTACTTGCAAACAAATTCTTAGAATTTTTTGACAATAAAATAGCAACTATAGTGGAAAGCTTTCCAGGAAATGGTTTGAATGTGATGCATAGACATACTCAAATGTCTGAGAGCAAATTACTTTGCTTTCAAAACATCGGTACGGCCAAGATGAAAGAAATTGTACAACGAGTGAAATTAACTCATTGCGATAATGATCCGTTACCTGTAGCGGATGTTATAACGAGTAAAAATGTAGACGAAATTTTTAATGTGTTCCTGCAAATTATCAACCTAAGTTTTGATAACAATGTTTTTCCGGAGAGTGAGAAATTGGCTATTATCAAGCCTATTGTAAAAGGCAACCTTGATCCTCAGAGTCTAAAAGTTCGTATAGACCAGTATCAAATCTGACCTTTTTATCGAAAGTGATTGAAAATGTGATTTAAGATCAGTTATGGCATCACTTGAATAAGGTGAAGGCTATACCTGATAGTCAGTCTGCATATAGGCAGCTATACTCAACTGAGACTGCACTATGTACTGTAGTAAATGACCTAATTGTGTTAATGGATGAAGGAAAGTGTAGTGTTCTTATTATGCTTGATTTGAGTGCTGCATTTGACACAGTAGTGCATAATATACTCCTAGATGATTTAAAGTCTATAGGTGTTGAGGGGAATGTACTGGTCTATCTGGAAAGTTATTTAAAAGATAGAACATATTGTGTACAGATTGGGAAATCCTTTTCAAGAAATAAACCCCTGCGAAGAGGAGTCCCTCATGGGAGTGTATTGGGTCCTATTCTCTTCTGTATCTACACTATCAATCTATCACATATACTAGAGAAACATGGTGCGAACTTCAAACTATTTGCTGATGATACACAGTTTTATATATCTATAAATAATGTGGTGGATGCAGAGGTGAATTTGAGTGTTATTATGTCCGATATTAAGGATTGGATGGATTTGAAACAACTCAAGTTAAATCCAAGTAAAACTGAGTGTTTGGTCGTTGGAAAGAAGACTAATCTTAGAAGATTGGACATCTCAAGCTTACGAGTGCATGGTAGTACGCTGGATGTAAGAAACAAAGTGAAAGACTTAGGAGTGCTGCTAGACGAAAATCTCTCTTTCGAAGCTCAAATTAATCAAGTGGTGAAAGTTTCTGGTTATCACCTGAGGAACATTGCTTTTGTTAGAAAATATTTAGATCAGGATACCGTGAAGATGCTTCTTCATAACTATGTCATAAGCAGACTGGATTACTGCAATTCCCTATATTATGGTTTGCCAGACTATCGGTTAAGAAAATTGCAAAACGTAATGAATAGAGCAGCAAGATTAATTAAAGGTCTTCCATCTCGTGAGAGGATAACCCCAGCACTCATTGACTTACATTGGTTACCAATAAAGGCGAGGATTGTTTACAAGATATGTCTTCTAACATTCCGAGCATTAAAATTTGGAAAACCGGAGTACTTGATGAATCTTTTAAGAGGTTTTCAAGTAAATACCTCAATGGAACTCAGGCATAGTGATGATCAATACAGGTTAAATGAGCCAAGGAGTAATCTGACAATGGGTTTCAGAGCGTTTGAAAGGTGTACACCAAGGCTCTTTAATGGATTGCCATTAGATGTCCGAAATAGTGAAAATTGCACGGTTTTTAAGAAAAGACTGAAAACACATCTGTTCGCTGAGTGTTACGACACGGATGATATGAGTATTACAGGTGATTATAGTGTTTAGTAATATTGAGAGAGGCCCTGCGGAGCACCATCTGCGCAGCCCTAGCTAAGAACACAGATACTTCTGTAATGATACTGAAAACATGGACAGTTGAAGAACTATAAGCTAGTGGCTGGGGCCAAAGGGGCGCCAAAACCCTGACTTGTGAGGGGGTTTCAGCCGGAAGTCAACCACCTGTTGTGTCTTGTGTGGGCGTATTGCGTCACTTCTTTGAGCTCTAAGGGCCTCTTAAACATGCCTAAGTGGCCTACACAGCATCAGGATGTTGGTGCAGTTGTTCCCTTATACAATGCAAAGCATAGTGCGCCTGAAATAGTGAGGTTAACCGGCGTGTGTCGACGTAGTGTGTATCAGCTTATTGAGGAATACGTCGCGTCAGGGAAGCAGTGTTTACCCACTCCCAAACCAAGGTCTGGCCGACCTAAATTAGTAACTCCCATGACCATGAAGGTTATTAAGCAACAAGTAAATGAAAATCCACATCTCACAGCACGTGAATTGAAGCAAGCCAACCCACACCTACTCTCCAATGTGTCGTTGAGGACCGTGCAACAAGTACTGCACGATGACCTTGGGTATCGCAGTTTACGTGCCTGTAGGAAACCGGCACTTCTCACTCCACACCACCCCGTAAGGGAAGTATTGCCTGCGGTGACGTGGGCAGTACTTTAAGGGTTATGGCGTCCCATCTGCCCCAGCCAATCCTTTTCAGTTTTTCAACTATCCCTCCGTTCCTTTTCTTTCCTTCGTACTTGCTGTCCTACCTCTCTATCACCCCTTCCCACTGGTGAGGGCTGGTTCTCTCCAGAAATGAGGAATTTGGCATCCTCTACCACACCCTGGCTTGTTCTGTCTGTCTCTCTTACTATTTCTCATTTCTTCTGGGTAGCTGACGAGACCGCCCGATTGGGTGGCACAACAAGGAAGACAACAGATGGTGGGAATGTTGGCTCGCGGGTACATACCCGTGAACCAGCAGTCCCCTCGTCTGTTGCCTTCAAAAAAACAGATCTCACTATCGTTCTGACTCCCATTTGGGGGTCCGAGCATCTGCGCGGCTTCGGTCAACCAGACTCGGGACTGCTCGGCCAGACAGTCTGGGGAACTACAACAACAACAACAACTCCTCACCAGAAAGCCAAAAGAATCTGGTTTGCCAAGAAATATGATGTCTGGAGTGAGGAGGACTGGAGACATGTACTTTGGAGTGATGAGGCAACATTCACAGTGACTGGCAGTGGGTATCAGTGGGTGTACCGGCCTCCTCATGCAGACCCCCACAACCCCAAGTACACGGTAAAGACTGTGAAGCACCCCGACAGTATTATGGTGTGGGGCTGCTTCACCTACTATGGTGTAAGCAGTCTCGTTATACTTCTAAAGAATGTTGAAATGAATAAAGGCATATATTAAGAGCTCCTGTGTATTCACTTACCTGATTCTTTTCAAACCACTCATGCCCAGGTGTTCATGCAAGATAGGGCCCCCTGCCACACTGCTCATTCAGTAACTCAGTGGCTTAAGGACTATGACGTTTCTTACTTTACTGACTGGCCAGGGAACAGCCCGGACATTAACCCAATTGAGAACCTGTGGGCACTGCTTAAAAGAAAACTGCATGACCTTGACACCTCCTCTGTCCCAAAGCTTACCGCAGCTCTCTATGAACTTTGGAACAACATTGACCCTCAGCACCTGAAGAACCTCGCTGACAGTGTCCCACGGCACCTCAAGGAAGTAATAAAGAAGAAAGGCAACACTACACAATATGTATATATATCATTATAAACATTGGTATTTCTGCCATGGTTCATAGTTTATCAATCCATGTTATGAGGATGAGAGAGAGAGAGAGGGGAGAGGAGTGGGGAAAGCTGGGGTAAAATCCTCAAAAGAGGAGAGAAAGAGGTGGGGGGTGGGGGCTAGGATAAAATGAAAGGAGGGACTCTTGGAGGTATTATTTTATACCTCCATAATAATAATTTTATGAGTATTATTATATTAAATTATATAGCAACATACAACTCAATTAATTAAGTGTATTTTGTCAAAGTATCATTATTAAACAGTTTTAAATAATGCAATATACAGAACTTTCATATTTTAAAGGAAAGAGATAAACAAGTATAAAGAGATGAAAGGCTGGACGTTGGTGATAGAAGGCTGGAGGTTAGTGATAGAAGGCTGGAGGTTGGTGGTAGAGGGCTGGAGATTGGTGATAGAAGGGAACAAGAGGTTGGGGGTAGAGGGCTGGAGGTTTGTGATAGAAGGCTGGAGGTTGGTGATCGAGGGATGGAGGTTTGTGGTAGAAGGCTGGAGGTTGGTGGTAGGGGGCTGGAGGTTGGTGGTAGAAGGCTGGAGGTTGGTTTATCATTGCTACATCACCACTTTTCCATCTCCATTGTTTGTGTTGGTGCCGTTTTAAGTTTTGGTGGTCTTCCTGTTTTTAGTTTTTCATTTAGTGATCTATTGGCCTGCCATCGCTTGATCCAGGATTGCACCTTTTTGTCGACTCATTCCCTGTTCCTCGGCGATGGTACCAATGGGGATGTCAGATTCCCACATGCCAATTAATCGGCCTCGGGTAACAATCACTTGTTCTGATTTGGCTCGTTTTGTTCTTCCTGTCAGGGAATACGGAACTTGTAATAATGTCTCGCTTTCATTCATCAACATATTATCTAAGGATAATTATTGATAAGGATATCACATATATTTTTTTTTTATTTCCAATTATTAATGATATAATGACATATCAATTCTCCTTCCAATTAATAAGGATATCACATATTTCAAACACAACTTATAGGAATAAAAGAATGACAACATAACCAGTACTAACAAAACTAACCTTTGCTACACTGAACGCCACTATTCTTACGCAGACCTTTCCTCGTTGTGGCCGGGCAGCACGATAGTTTGAGTTGATGTGTGATATTCTCCGGTGTGATGTCAGGGTTGTCACGTACCGTCTCAGCAATCCTGGCCTCCTCCTCCCTTGTGGTGACTCTGGGTCGGCCACTACGAGGTCTGGTCAGCAGGGAGCCATCGTTCTTCCACCTATTGATCCACCAGTACACAGTGGTGCGACTAACCTCCATTTCCTCAGCAATATCCGTCACTGAGAGACAAGCTTGCCACATACCTATTATACTCCCACGGTTGGCAACGCTCTATTCTTCTTTACCTTTCTTTCCTGCCAATAGTACAGTATTAAAAATGTTTATAGTATTGTACATTAAGTCATGGATATTAATTATAATCTATTTTAAATTTGTGATATATTTTTCACATGTTAATAAAAAAGTTTACAATACATTAGTCATGGGTAATAATTATGATCTATACTAAAGTTGACATCCTATGAAAGTTATGTTGATTTTATTTCTTAAATCCAATTATCACAGATAAATTCATTGTTCCTTTATCAGTAAAGCCCGCATCCCACACAGCACGATGAGAGGCGAACGCCGCACAATTGAGCATGACTTGCACTTTTTGCATGATAACCGACGAATCCCACGGCTCACGACAGGCGCCAGACAGTCACGCAACAGCTGTGAGATGGGCACACGATATTACTAAGATTACAACGAGCATAGGACGACCATCTGACGATATACCGTGTTGCTATCAATAATTTTTCACAATTCCAGTGCGACACTAGCACGATGGCCACACGACCCACACGATAAAGATAAGATGTTACTCGAAGGTACATCGATAACAGTACGATGTTCAATGACAACAGACAACCACAGGACGACAACTGAACGAATTACACGAATGCCGCCCGACAAACACGAGCGCGACACGACCAATTTTTCCGGAATTCACACCTGTATATAAATTGTGGGCCCAAACCTGGCCATCACAGTTCCACAGCAGCATCCACTGACGTCACAGCATCGCATCCCATGCAACATGGCCCTTCCCACGCCCCCCCTGCAGGACATGTCTGGCCACATGGCCCTTCCCACACCTTCCCAGCAGGACACCGATGAGTACTACACGGATGAACTGCTGATCATCAACCTCAAGATTCAACTTTATTTAACCCACCTGCTCAACATCGACCAACAACAAAAGAAGAAGCGAGGGAGGAAGGCCCGTAGGTGATTTGTTAGGTCGTGGATTGCGCAGAGGGAATAGTATGGCCACTACCACCAACTTCTGCCTCACCTCCAAGAACATGACCTCGATTCCTACAGATATTACCTGCGGGTCGACCATACCATCTTCAGCGAAATATTGCAGCGAATTACACCTTGAATAAGTAGACAGGACACAAATTGGAGGAAGGCACTGGAACCAGGGCTATGTTTGGCCATTACACTGCGCTTCATGACCACAGAGCATACAAAAGCATGGCTCTGAATTTCCATTTGGGGGCCAATTCCATCTCCAAGCTTGTTCCGGACACCTGCAAGGCCATAATACGAGAGTTCATGAGTGACGTGATTGTGTGTCCCTCATCACCACAACAGTGGAAGGAGGTTGCAGCAGGATTCTCGGATTCATGGAATTTCCACCACACCATAGGAGCCATCGACGGGAAGCATGTGGCCATTCAACCACCACCCAATTGTGGTTCCTACTATTACAATTGTTACCACTCCATTGTACTCCCGGCGCTTGTCGACTCCAACGGCAAGTTCATGTACAGTCTCCTCCACTGCCGCGTTCATCACTCCAGTCTTGTCAAAGTGTGTAACCTACAAGGTGTGAACCTCCAGTGTCGTCGACTCTAGTATCCGAAACACACACCAATATGATTCATGTCAGTGGGAGGTTGATTGAGGGGTGGTGGGCGCTTGGGTGTGGTGTTCTATAGAGGCAGAGTGGGGAACTGTAAGCTGTAATGCAGAAGTCTTGGCTAGGTGCTATTTTTTATGAATGCTCAATATAGGTCAAAGATAATAGTAACACTTGGAGTTTTTGTTTCATGTTCTACATCATAACGATAATGATAGTTACTGCAGGTAAGAATAATATCTCTAGTGTGAAATTTAAGCACATCACCGTGTTGCTATAACATTCCACACCACCATTAGTCCCCACAAGTCAAGATAGGCTCGTTCCTTCAAGTTAGTTATTGCATATTAATATGGCATTTATTTTGTGACGATGACACAGATTTGTCAGTAACGACAATGTCTAACATTTGATGAACATTAAAACAGTAGTACTGGTGTACTGACAGTTGTCATTAAAAAAGTTGTTTCTTGACAGTTCCGACTAAAGATAATTCATTATATATTTTTCATTATATAGTGAACCTTTCACAACCTTTATTGTTCACATTACTTTGTGATCATAGATGGATTGAGTGAGGATGGAAACATAAATCATATATTTGAGGTGTTGGATGCTTCATATGTGTCGGAGTTGACGAATACAGTCGAGCTTCAAGGTGTTGGTTGATTCAGGGCATACATAAGTAAATATTCTGATATTTCACTTTGATACAGATTGACTTGCACCTTATATGTGATTTACAATACCCTATTTACACAAGACAACTTATTTCATAAATATTAATTGAGTTTAGGCCATGACGATATGATGCTAGTAACCACAACTGTGCACGCCAATTAATGTGTGTGAAGAGAGAGAGAGAGAGATGACTTTCGAGGTATTCGCGACTTTAACTTTAAATGTATGAATTTTGTTGGCATCCTCGCTCAATCCATCTATAACCGCTTAGTAATGTCAAAACTAAAGTGTGTGAAAGTTCAATATGTAATGATAATAAAATATTACCTCAGTCGGAGCAGTCAAATTTCATCGTAAAATATCAACAGTCATGACACTACTACCAATGTTCACAATGCTCGTAAATTGAAGATATTTGTTATAATTGACAGAAAATAAAGCCATCATCATCACAATGATTAACTTGATCACAATGATTAGGTGGGACCAACCTATGGAAATTTATGAGGCCTGATTTTAATATGTTATGTTCTAGGAACATTGTGACGTTTAAAACTTCACATTCAATATAATTTACTTATTATTTATAATAACTATCATTAACATTATGATGTAGAACATGAAATATTAATCAAAACCAAGATGCGCTGCTGATAGCTGGCATATACTAAACATTCATAGAGACATCTGGCCGAGACTAGCTACTGCCTCACCACCCCAGCATTTCTTTTACCGTTTGAGAGCATAATATACTGATAACAAACAATAACTAATGACTTAACTAACCATCACAATGTTGTGGTCTACCAATGTCATTTTTGTTATGTAACAGATTTATATAGTTGACATAATTTAGTACAGCATTACTGTTTACAATCCTCTCGCTAACTTTCCTCTGTAAAACATGCACCACACCATTCCCAAGCCTACACCCCTCCATTACCATCCCCACGATTTACTCCTGGCATGTGTTTCGGATATGCGAGTCGAAACTGGAGGTTCACACCTTGTGGGGTACAAACATTGACAACGCTGGAGTGATGAACGTGGCAGTGGAGGAGACTGTACATTGACATCAGGGCCAACAGATCTTGCTCAGACGCAGCCATATTTGAAGTTACCCGCCTGCGCCACGCCCTGGAAACCAACGCTGCTGGCCTACCTGAATGAGAAGCACTACCTGGAGATGATCAAGCTGTTCCTTACTTTATTGTGGGAGACAATGCTTTCCCTATGAGGGAGTGGCTGCAGAAACCATACACACACCGAGGAATGCACGATCCTGAGCGAAACTTCAACTATCGCCTGAGCAGAGCTAGGAGGGTCGTGGAGAATGCATTCGGCATGTGGGCCAACAAGTTCAGGGTCTTTCTTACCACCAACAACCTGAAGCCCAAGACTGTGGAGAAGCTTGTAACGTAATGGCTAGTTGCATTATCCACAACATCCTTAGAGATAAATGGCCACACATATCGCATGCCGGAGTACGACCCGACTTTGCCCGCCGGAGACTGGACACGGGACCCATTGAATGGACTGCAGCCACGTCAGCGACAGATGGGACCAGGACCTGCCAAGGCCGTGAGGACCCACCTGACTGAGTACTACAACCGCCCACAGAACAAGCTACCTTGGCAGAAAAAGTAGGTAAGTACCATGAAATACTTTTATGCTTTCCCTACTTTCATAATTTCTCCTATTTCTCAGTCTGTGCCTTCCTTATTTGTTAATTCCCTCTCTTCTTTACACTTTAGTTTATACCTTTCTTGTTAAACTTAACCTTCCTAGTCATTGTTAGCTAGTTCCTTTATTTTCAGTAATTTCTGTATGTTTATCATCATCATATCTATCTATCATTTGTCACTTAACACTGTCTCAGTTACTTTCTTTACACTTAGACCTCCTCTTGTATTAGATTTATTCACACCCTTCATTTACTTTCTTATTATTGTCAGTCATTTATAATTCATTTATACTTTCATTACTTTATTTATTTTCTTGTCCATTATATTCTGTCTCATCAGTTTTCTGTTTTATTATTCGTAAATAGTTTCATTACTTTTCTTATTTACTTTTTCGCTTATTTTTTTTTTTTATTTTCATTATTTTATAATTCTTTCATAATTCTCTTACTTTCTATATTTATTTATTTATTGTCTGTTCTTTTATGTCTTATTATTTTACATATTATTATTTTCTTATACTTCTAGTACTTTCTATCTTAAGATTTTTTTTGTTAGTTCATTGTCTTTTTATTTTCGTTGTTTTTTAATTCTTTTATACTTCCTTAAATTTATATCCTTCAATTATGTCTCTTATTTTAAGGTTCACTTATCACTACATAGAGGGATATTAAACAAGATAGTTTTAAATATACTCTTTTATTTTACAATTTAGGCACTGTACAGAATATTTGTGTTGGTGTTTGTGTGTATCGTCAGTGTTGGTGTGTGTGTAATGTGTGTGTGTGTGTGTAGTGTCACTGGTTCTCTGGCCGGTAGAACCCTTGAAGAAAGCTTTCCATCGATGGTGAGAAGTCGCCAAGGTCCTGGGGTGGGGGTTGTACTGCCGTGGCCTCAAGTCTCCCGTGTGTCGGTGTCCTGCTGGCCCAGCTCTTGGGTGTGGAGGGGGCAGACGGCGGCCGGCTGGAGCGTGGGAAGTTCCCCGGCGGCAGCATCGTCTTGTACACCTGTGACGACGTTCCTGGTCCCGGGTGGGAGGACTGGTCCACCACCACCCGTGGCATCGGTCCAGTGTTGTTCTGGTATGCAACCAGCGCCAACATATATTTAACCATCTCTGACACGTAGACGGTGGCGAGGGGGACACCGATGTCTCCAAGAGTCGTGGAAACGAGCTGGTGGACGTCCTTTATCATTCGGACGGCCACAGGAACCTCGTCCTTTTTCGCTGTCCACGCCTGCATGAGCTCCCGCTGCCTCTCCTCTGCCTGGGAGAGCTGTTAAAAGGGAAATATTTAGTAAAGTTACGCCTTAAAATCGTTTCAAGTGTTCTTTGGGCATGGAAAATGTTAAATTGAGGGGACACTAATTTAATTATTTTTACTGATCATGGCTGTAAAATGTTAAAAATGAAGCTTATGAGCACTATTCAAAGCAATCATGTGTGTGTTTTTATGTTGTTATGTATATGTGTGGTGTGTGTGTTTTTATGTTGTTATGTACACCTCGGTCTCGTATAGAACGTCCAATAGGTCGATAGAAGACGTCGTTTTATGTGAAATCGTTCTATGTGATACACGTAACCTATGGGGAAAATTACAATTGGTCGATCAATCACCAAAATTGTCCCTGAAATTAACATAAAATACTTTTTAGGTTATTCTTGCCTTAATCCTACTGTACAGGGATGTATGTAAAATGCATTTTACAATTCGTATTAAGGTTTTTACAGGCGACTCATGTGACTGAGACGAGTCGGCGACATCCGTGGTGGTGGAGGTGGTAGGGGGGAGATAGCGTGTGATCATCGTTTGTTTTCTTTTATTAACCATACGCTGGTGTTTCCTTCTCCTTTCTCTTTCCGAGAAATAACTTCCTTCTTATATCGAAGGATCTGGCCTTCCATTTTGTAAATGTACGACCTGGCATGACTGAGCGTTGAAGCTGGTGGTTAACTCGTAATCACTAAAAACGAGCGAGTTACACACAAAATTTCCCTAACTTTAACTTTAGAATTTCCCTTTATGCCTCAATAATTCCCTGTTTACTCTTGAACATTGACGGTCTTTTTGGTATTTCTTCTGGTAAGACTTTCCCTGTTTACTTTTGAACAATCTTTATATAATTTCCCTGTGTGGATTTCAAAATTCCCTAAAACAGAGAAATTTCCTTGCACCTGGCAACACTGGGTAGGGAGAAGGAGCGGGAGAAGTGGCGAGAATACACTCACCCACACTGTACAGATGCCAGTGATATAATTTCCTGGCACGTTCATTACGATTTAGCTCGTTTTTGTATAAGAACTCCTCGGGTTTGCTTCACTTATTTTCGCCACCCGTTCTATATGGATACAATCGTTTTGTAAAATAATTTTAAGCTAATATTTTGGTCGCTCGTTCTATACAAGAATCGTTCTATGTGAACACGTTCTATATGAGACCGAGGTGTATATGTGTGGTGTGTGTGTTTTTATGTTATGTATATATGTATGTGTGTGTGTATGTAGGTGGCGTGATGACATGTTCTTAACATATATACTCACCTTGTCCAACAGCTCCTTCTCCTGTGACGTGGCCGACGACTCTGAAGGAGGAAGATTGTGGGACTGTGAAGATGCGGCGTTGGACTCGTCCTCGTCTCCAACGCCTGCCCCCGGCTGAGACTCCTGGGACGTCTGGGGTTCCACGTAGCCAGCACCCCTCTGTAAAATGTGTTGTAAATTCATAAGTATCAGGCATAGTAATGTTAGCGATTAATATGATAAATAAATTTAATAATGTAATGTTTTAGAGAAAATAAAGCTTAGTAATTATATGATCTTTGATTATCCGCCTATGCATCTTTATCTTCAAGACAAAATTACTCTCAAGTTTATATTAAAACCTTACAAAAATGAACGCAAAGCTGATTATGAATGAAGTTAACACAATTGTGACTGTGAAGCACTATTTATCCCATGAATTTACCTTGCTTGTTCTATAAATTAAGTTAAAAGAAATGTTACTATGAAACAATAGACTTTACCTTGCTCGTTCGGGTTGTGCACCTGACGATGTGGGGCCGTAGGAAGTTGAAGGACTCCTTGATCCAGGTGTCCCTCTCGGTGAGTTCCCTCGTCCCCTGGCCAGACTTGGTCTGCACCAGCTTGGCGTACCTGGTGCGCATGTTGGTAATCCACGTCTGCATGGTCGAGACTGGAAACAAAGGAAAGGAAATACATTTTATAATCACACAGCTAATGTTTATGCTCTGCACACAATTTATGATACTGGAAAGGCAAAATTTGCTTCATTATACATCATATTTTACTGCCAAATAGTCATGATATATATGTCAGGTGCTAGGTCGTTGTCAGTACTCACTCTCTACATTCAGACTCTGGGCTTTGTCCTCCCACGCCTTCGCCTTCCGGTCCCGGTCCCTGTAGGCGCGCATCTTTTTGTTGTACAGGAACTCTTGGTCCCTGTACCACTCCACCACCGATACCTCTTTATCCTCAGGGATTATGTGGTATGTTCTCTTCCTCTTGTTGGGGTTCTCACGAGGAGCTGGGTCTGTCCCTTCGAAATCCTGGGAGTTTAGCTGTGTTGGGTCGTAGTCTTCCTGGGGGTCTTCTCCCTGCCTGGCTACCGTCCTGCAGTTCAGTGGTTGGGTGGGCTCGTAAAAACCAGGGATGCTTTCAATTATGTTCCACTCCTCTGGCTCCTCTACTCCCGTGGTGTCGTCGTCCGTTGACTCCTCTTCCTCGTCAGTGAACATGTCGACTGACGCGACCTCAGCTACAACAGTGACATACAATCCAGAAATACAGTACTTTGTTGCATAAGAAACTTATGTGTGTAATAATAAAAAAAAACTGTCATATACTGTGCTAGATAATTATAGTATGCATCCCAGATAAATAATAATATACAAGGCATTAATGTATAGCATTATGAACAGAAAACAAGCATCACTTACTGGTGTTGCTATAATGTTTTGTGTGCGTGTCATCAGTAGTTAGATCAGTCATTTCACAAATATTGTCATTCTTATCTACCTCAGCATGTAAGAACTCTTCCTCGATTTTACAGTCAACAACATAATCCAGTTTTTCTTTCAGTACAAATTTTTTATAACCTGGAATTTCAGTTTCTTTTGAGTTTGATATTAATCTGTGCTGGGACCGAGAATTTCCCTCTTCCTCCCTTTTCTCTTGAATATTTTTCTGTTTGATAATACCATCGATCACTTCAATCCTTTCCATATCATCCGTCTCTTTTTTTATGGTTGTGACACCACATTTTAAAGCAGCAGTATGAGTTCGTATGATATCAGAGTGCAAATTGGGCTTAATATTTGATGATATATTGGGAGAGGAAGAGTCGATCGTGGGGGTTGAAGCACCCATCGGAAACTCACTATTATCCGTGTCTTCATTTTCCTTTTTAATGGTCTTGATTGTAACTGGTCCAACCTCACAGTGGGATTTTAATGGGAAGGTGTGAGTGATGGACAGAGGAAGACTGGATAATATAGGAGAGTTGATCGTGGTAGTGGTGGTAACAGTGGATGATTTGAAAGCGTGCAATGCGTTCCCTGTGTTTTTTTCTACATCTCCCTTTTCTTCCATTATATTCTCCGTATTTCTTTCTACAGCCTCCTTTTCTTTCATTATGGCTAGTATTGCTGGCATAGTACGTTCATTTGAGTGTGTGCTGGCCTTCCTTTTGTTGCTTGTGGTATTGTGTGTGTCTGGGGGAAAGTTAGAAATCGTACAGGCATCTGTGTCGGCAAGTGATGGATGGCTGAATGTTGAAGCGACGAGTGGATGAGCATTCTGTGAGTGGGTGAGTGTGCTTGACGGAGAACTGAATAAAGGGGAACACACACACACACACAGCTCATCCAGTCAAATATATCCTTTCGGTTATAATTTCTTGGGTGTTTTGTCGCTTCATAATTTCATACGAAATCTTGTGATCCACGAAGCGAAGGGAATCAATCTGAAATGATTTTAAAAACATATTACTAAACCTGACTTTAAGGGGATAAGGAAAGGGATAATACACTTTTGGTATTATTTGAGTGTCTTGATTCCTCCAAATTATGCCAGGAAACGACTAGATTGACGTATATAATGGTGTCCTATTGTTGCCTGGAATAGTTTAGACTTTAGAGGAATCAGTTGCTCCAGATTTACTATCAACACTGTATTGCCCCCCTTAATTTACTGATAAAAGAAAATTGACTTGTATATAATACAAAAAATATATATATAATAATCTGTAATATCACAACACCAGTCACACAGGATTTAAATAGCCTATATGAATAATCCCATTGTGTTACACGAGTTAAGATGACCCAATACTATTTTCTGGTTAAGTTTTTGAAGGATATAAAAGTAAGACAATTCACATGATATAATATACATACTGTGTTACTAATACAGGTATATTATTCTTATATATAATTAACACGAACTTGGCATTCTATACAGTACTGTACACCATTTACAATACAGTGTATGTTACATTGGGCCATATTCAAGAACATTCGGTATTTATTAAAAGAATTACCATTTTGTAGCAGTGTTGCCAGATCCGGCTAGGTCCCAGTATTTTGCCCTGGTCATTTCCTGTACTTTACCACGGTTATTTCCTGGTAGTTTGCCCAGGTTAGGTCCCGATAGTTTGCCTAGGTTAGGTCCCGGTAGTCTGCTGTGGTCTAGGTTAGGTTAGGTAAGGTCAGGCGGTAAATATTAAAAGAATTACCGTTATCACATACGGTTTTTCTACCTTTATTACCCACTTATTTAGACCATTCTAAGACTATATTCTTCTATGACATTTCCTCCGCAAATGCCCCATTCCAAGATAGGTCATATTCAAATGGGGCATTTTGAAATTTGACCTTACCTAGACCACAGCAGACTACCGGGACCTAACCTGGGCAAACTACCGGGAAATAACCGTGGTAAAGTACAGGAAGACTGGGGCAAAATACTGGGACCTAGCCGGATCTGGCAACACTGCTACAAAACGGTAATTCTTTCAATAAATATCGGTCAGGCTAATTTCAAAATGCCCCATTTGAATATGCCCTATCTTGGATATGGGGCATTTGCGGAGGAAATGCCATAGAAGAAAATAGTCTTAGAATGGTATAAATAAGTGGGTATTGAAGGTAGAAAAACCGTACGCAATAACGGTAATTCTTTTAATATTTACCGAACATTCATGGTACATACGACCAAGGTAGCTATATTTACCTTGCATACGACGGTGTAGTATCGGTACGAAGGCCCCATAGACAAACAACAGAGCCATTGTACCGGTACCACACCATCGTATACACCACGGATGTTCTTGCATACCGCCAGCGTATTCATTCATACCAGAGTATATATACATATTAAGTGTCCGATAGTGATGCTCTTGCTGTTACAGGTACACCTGGTGTTTATTCCAGGGTTGGCCTTTGTATCGGCAGCTCCTGTAAATAGAAATAAGGAAGAAAAAAAAAACAATACCACACATAGCTATTCACTCTCTACTTCTTGCATACCACATTTTGGTATTTATTGAAAGAATTACCGTTTTGCAGCAGTGTTGCCAGATCCGGCTGGGTCCCAGTATTTTAACCCTGTCATTTATTGTACTTTATCACGATTATTTCCCGGTAGTTTGCCCAGGTTAGGTCCCAGTAGTTTGCCCAGGTTAGGTCCCGGTAGTCTGATGCGGTCTAGGTTAGGTTAGGTTAGGTTAGGTCAGGTCAGGTAAGGTCAGGCTAATTTCAAAATGCCCCATTTGAATATGCACTATCTTGGAAATGGGGCATTTGCGGAGGAAATGCCATAGAAGAAAATAGTCTTAGAATGGTCTAAATAAGTGGGTAATGAAGGTAGAAAAAACGTATGCAATAACGGTAATTCATTCAATATTTACCCACATTTTGGTATTATTACAGAATAACTGGGTTTTTGGCTAGGATCGCGCAGTGTTACCACATCTGGCTAGGTCCCGGAAATTTGCCCCAGTCACTTTATGATAGTTTACACTGGTTATATCCCGGTAGTTTACCCAGGTTAGGTCCCGGTAGTTTGCCCAGGTTAGGTCCCGGTAGTCTGCTGTGGTCTAGGTTAGGTTAGGTCAGGTCAGGTAAGGTCAGACTAATTTCCAAATTATGTTTGTAAAACGGGGCATATCTCGAAAACGGGGCATCTCCGAGAGAAACACCATAGATGAAAAGTGTTTTAGAATGGTCCAAAATAGTGGGTAATGATACTAAAATATACAATATAGTGAACCCAGTTCTTCTGTAAATTTACCCACATTTTCTCCAAGAATTCCTTCACAGCACCAATCATCTGATCTGTGGACTGTTCACACAAACCTAGCAGTAATACCATCCATTCTGTGCCTGTGAATTCCATTCCATCACATCCCATTTCAGTCAAGATGATCTGCATCATCTCTGTTCTGTCTCTCTCATACTTTTCACATCCCAGTATCACATGTGTTACAGTTTCATCGTCTCCTGTGTCACACATCTAGCATACCTTGCTTCGGGATTCAGACCCACAGAGCTAAAAACCTAGAGCGCTAAACCCTGTGTTATTAGATAGGAGAGGAGTGTCACAACAGGTGAGCGCTCTATTGTATAGATACTTGCCCATTGAACTCCCGTACGTACTTGTATAGTATGTTTCTTTCCACAGTTATTGACATTTCCCTGATTTGTAAAGCATTGTATCTTGTTATCTAATTATAAAGGTTTTGTTAAATCAATTAACAAGGCTCAGATAATGTCCATAGGGAAAATTATGCAAAGAAATTAAACTTAAACTGGTTTATTAAACAAGACAAATATATATAACTGTAATCTGTCTCCCTCTCCCTCCACTTACCTTACATACATACATACATATTACTCTAGTGTGACATTCATACATATTACTCTAGTGTGACATACATATATATTACTCTAGTGTGACATACATACATACAGTCGTGGTCAATAATAATCATCCACATATAGGTAACTTTAACAATTTACTGTGTAATGTTTTCATGTTCACATACTATTTTATTGTTTTAAGTAGTGTGTAGCTGTTTGTATTAAATTAAACGATGGCACTATACCTATTTATTGGAATGTTTATCAGCTAAGGAACAGAGGGAAGCTGTCAAAATCTTACGTGAGTTACTCCTATATGGATGATTATTTTTTACCACGGCTGTACATTCATACATACATATTACTCTAGTGTGACATACATACATACATATTATTCTAGTGTGACATACATACATACATATTATTCTAGTGTGACATATACATGCATACAAATTACTCTAGTATGACATACATACATACACACATTCTAGTGTGACATGCATATATACACACATATTACTCTAGTGTGACATACATACATTCATACTGAACAATGTGAACATAAAATACTGATCATAATAGAGATTAAGTACGATGTATATATATATTATAAGAAGGTGACTGTGGATGAGAGCCAACGATAGTTTTGTTTATCTAACTCATTTCACCTATTAACCGAAATGTATTTATATTTAATCAGCCATTCACTGATATATCGGTTAAAGAAATACTTATTCATATATTGTGAGTCACTATAATGTAGTTAATATACCATATCATCAATAAAAGACCGAATAAATGAAATATCTTACCCTGGCATAAGCTAACAGGCTGGCGGGTTGAGGGGATGGGCTATCTGTCATGGCCGCCAACCCACTTCCGGTGGCGACCTCTATGTTTTTAGCTCTGTGGTTGAGGGGATGGGCAGGCATCATGGCCGCCAACCCACTTCCGGTGGCGACACGCCAGGGGGGCGGGGGGGTGGCGAGCTCTATGTTTATAGCTCTGTGGCTTGGACAGTGCCATCTTGATCTTAAGGCCTGGGTGTGGGATTGATGACGTCACAGCCGCGGGTGGGCTGGTGCGCGGGAATTTCTCGCGATTTGATTTCCTTACCATTGTTTCCTTAATTTTATCAGTGCCTCTTACTTTCCCTACAGCTGTTATTGGTTTTTCTTAGTATCACTTTCCAATTATATTATTTATGTAGTTAATTATGTGTACTTGGGCAGAACATTCAGTCTCAACACCATGTGAAATAATAATAATAACGGGTAAAAATACACACTGGAGTACAACATATATTTTATTTTTAACTACTATCAAGCACAAAGTGGTCAGGTTTCTGTTGATATTCACAAGTCTTTTCACTTCAGTGAAATGATTCCTGTTTTAAACAATTAAAATGAGAATACAGTATACTGTACTACAATAAATTATACCTAACCTAGTATGCTAGTACCGAGTACTCCATTCTCTGACTCCCAGATATAAGTCAACAAGTAAGAAAACTACCATGATTGTGGCTCAGGTCACAATGTACAGTACAGACTATAGGTCTATCTATACCTTCAGTTTTGGAGTGTTGATAGTTTTCTCTTCATATTTTTTTCCTTGACTATTGTATTGTTATATGTCTTTGTGAAATTATTCAACAGAATATTAGTTAGAGGCCATATGCACATTGAAATTAGGTTCTTCACTGATGTTTTGCAGGGGCAACATTCATTTACATCAAAATCCCTCCCCAGAAAGTGTAGGGCTAACTGAGCTAGCACTTTTCTTTGACAGCTGCAGTGCACAAAATCTTTCTTAAATTTACCAATGAGAGCTTGGAATACTTGGTAGGTTGAAATACATACAGAAAGTGTAAAATCTGTTGGCCATTTCAGGCCACCTCGATCAAGGATCTTTATATACTGGTAACTGTCAGGAATTTCAGCTTCAAGTTTCTTCTCCAGAGAGACTCTACTCACACATACTGAACATTTCAACTTTTTCTTAACACTGAGCAACATAACCAGCAATAAAAATCATCACACTTTCATCATCCTTTGACAGTGTTTCCTCTTCCACATATTCTTCAACTCCCTCGAATTTTTCCAGGTGGTCAACAGAACTACATTTTGAGTCTGGTTCACCTTTAGAGCTACATAAATCAGTGAGAGATAAGGGACCTGTCTTGGATGAAGCCATGGAGAGAACATCCATGATTTTTAGTTTTTTTTCTGATTCCATCACCTGAGCAACAGCAACATTATAATTTGTACCACTCATCCTCCAACTTACTTAACTTGTTCATAGGCACTCATAATATAGTGTAACTGTGTAAGGTAAGGAGATGAAACTTTGGCAGGATAATAACTGATGACAGGTACTGAGGTATACAGTATAAAGAAAATATAATAACGTACAGCACAAAATGTATAATATAATTTGTAGGCTTGTGTCACACACCATAATTCTGAAGAACAGGTCCACTTGGATTTTTACAATTTAATTAACTTTTTCATAGGCACTCATAATTGTTCTAATAATTTTTGGCCAAAGTATTGTGAGGAAAGAACTTTTAAGTTACCATACCTAACCTAACCTGGGATTTAAGATTTGCCCACGTCATCACCATATTTCATACTACAGCTATATTATAACAGATATACCTTATCCTCCTGTTTCGTTATAGCAGCTCCACAGTATAATCGAAACTATTCCAAGCAACAGGACCCCATTATTATTGTTAACCTGGTCCCGTTTCCTGACATACCAGTACCTTACTTTGGAGGAATCATGGCACTATAAAGGACCAAAAGACACATTCCCCTTAAAACCACTATGGAATAGGTGAACTGCCACAACAAATAACTCAGTGTTTCTCCCAAGATATTCAAATATACGGATCTGGGATAACAGTTTACCAGTTACGGCTTGTCTGTTTTAATTACAACAACTACTCAAAGATAAAATGCTCACCTTGTATTGTATTTAATCAAGTTGAAGTTAAACAAACAAGGAACCCCCAAAGCACATGCAAAACACATTCGGGACCCCCTGGCCTTGGAAAAGGGCAAAAATGGACGCTGACTGAGCTGTATAATCTGTCCCTCAGGCGGCCACCCGCGTTTGTGACGTCACGTCTGTATCGCTGCCGAACACCCAGGCCTTCTGTAGAGACGGCATTGGCTTGGAGCAAGCACTTTCTGACAGTGTTGCCAGGTCACCTGGCCTAAATTTCCTTGCACAAGCCCTAAAATTTCACTCTGAAAAAATTTCCCTGATTCACTTGTTTGTATATTATTTCACGTATATCGTGTACATGCTATAAATATATCTATTTGTAGGCTACATATTAAGTTAACTCAAATGGAATTATGGGAAGCTCATACACTTACCTATAAACTTTGCAGGAGAAGTAAAGCTAGTTTTCCTGGGATTTGTACAGCCACAATCAAATAACCACCGACACTTTCCTTTCATCGAGCAAATAGATCAGTTATCATATCAAAATAAAATCATATAATTCCTTATGTCAACTCAACCTCCTCAATTATTAGTATTAGGTGCTGCAAAATCATACACATACGTGTTGTTCTTTATTACCAAGATATTTACTACGATGGAAGGAAAGTGTCGGTGGATATTTGATTGTGGCTCCCGACGCCACCCCGAGTAACGGAAATCTTGGAAAAAGAGCTTATACGGGTAGTTTGGTGGCGATTCGGGTGGTTCACCAGCAGTTCGGGTCGCGCCACGAAAAGTTGGCGCCCCTCTCAACTTTTTATGGCGCAACCCGATTAAAAATAAGTCGCAGGTGAAGTGGTGCACCTTACGTACACCTGCAACAGTGCAACTTGCCCCCGACCTGCCCCCGACATTCTTGTTCACCGCCGGCAAGACAATCGTTGAGAAACCCCCCTGACCTTTCCGCAACCTTGGGAAACACCGCGGATGCAACGCCAGTGAATCGTCGGTGTGTCCAAGATATACAAGCGATATAAACATTCATAGGCCTATACATTGTAAATAATATGCATACTTTTATGTTTGGGGTAGAACGGGGATAAGTCGCTGGTAAGTCGTAGAGGTGCCGCTGGTTTACCTGCGGCAAAGTCATGGAGCATCTCTGGGGATTTTGTGACAGATGGTATGGACCGCCAGTGTACCCCAGGGACACCGGGGAACATATTATCCAAGTCTGGCGGGCTACCACTTACTGCTGGGCCAAAATCGCGGCGGTTGGAAGGAGAATAACGTTTGGGTTATAACGATAAAACCAACCATGGGATAATCTTTGAAATAGTTTCATTCTCTCTCCCAGCTTATTTTACCTAATATGAACTTGACCTAACCTAACCTAACCTAAACTGGACCTAACCTTAACCTAACTAAATCAAGCACTGACATATAGCCTTCCAGACTTGGATAATATGCCACCGGGGACCTTCCTATGGCTGAATGAGAATCTGGACGTGTCCCATCCACAGAGCTATAAACATAGAGCGCTTAACCCTGTGTTATAGATAGGCGATAGCTCTGCGCTTTGAACTCCCGTACGTACTTGTATAGTATGTTTCTATCCACAGTTATTGACATTTCCCTGATTTGTAAAGCATTGTATCTTGTTATTTAATTATGCAGGTTTTGTTAAATCAATTAACAGAGCTATACGTTGTATATAATTATATATTATAAGAAGGTGACTGTGGATGAGAGCCAACGATAGTTTTGTTTATCTAACTCATTTCACCTATTAACCGAAATGTATTTATATTTAATCAGCCATTCACTGATATATCGGTTAAAGAAATATTTATTCATATATTGTGAGTCACTATAATGTAGTTAATATACCATATCATCAATAAAAGACCGAATAAATGAAATAATATCTTACCCTGGCATAAGCTACCAGGCTGGCGGGTTGAGGGGATGGGCTATCTGTTTTGGCCGCCAACCCACTTCCGGTGGCGACACGCCAGGGAAGGGGGGGGGTGGCGAGCTCTATGTTTATAGCTCTGTGGTCCCATCCGGGAAGGATGTCATTTAGAACAGGCAGAAACCTCTGCTATTGGTACAGGGTGAATTGTTCTCATGTTAATGGAGAATATGGTTCAGTATAAAATACTACTGCCTAGATCGACTCTGTATCTTCAGATTCTTCACCAGTTCAGAAAAAAAAAAATAGAACTGAACAAAATTTCTTCCCCATTTCCCTTTTGGGGTAATAATTTTCCTAAAACAGGGAAATTTTCCTGTACCTGGCAACACTGCTTTCTGACGACAAAAGATATGTAAAGCTGCCCTCTGGTGGTGGCGGTAAAAATTATGGTAAATAAGTTCTGCCAGATGCAGGGAATTTTCTCTGTTTTAGGGAATTTTGAAGTACATACAGGGAAATTATATAAAGATCATTCATGAATAAACAAAGACATTTCTACCAGACCAAATACCAAAAAAAAAAAAAAAACGTCAATGTTTAAGAGTAAAAGGGAATTATTGAGGTAAAAAGAGAAATTCTGATGTTGAAGCTGGGAGAGCAGACCTGGCAACACTGTGGTAAATAAATAAATTTTAACAAAAGTCTACGCATGGAAGGATTCCGAAGGAAGGACTGAGAAGGTGGAGGAAGAAACGCTACAAACAAGAAGCATCATCATCATCACTGGAAGCCAAGAAGGAAAACCACTCTTCTTCTTTAATTAATATTTGTAAGTTAAGGTAGTGAAGGAAAACAATTCATAACTATTATACCCTATTATGCCATAAGCAGACTGGATTATTGCAATTCCTTATATTATGGTTTGCCAGACTATCGGTTAAGAAAATTGGGTATTTATTGAATGAATTACCGTTTTGTAGCAGTGTTGCCAGATCTGGCTAGGTCCCAGTACTTTGCACCGGTCATTTTCTGTACTTTACCACGGTTATTTCCTGGTAGTTTGCCCAGGTTAGGTCCCGGTAGTCTGCGCAGGTTAGGTCACGGTAGTCTGATGCGGTCTAGGTTAGGTTAGGTCAGGTCAGGTAAGGTCAGGCTAATTTCAAAATGCCCCATTTGAATATGCCCTATCTTGGAAATGGGGCATTTGCGGAGAAAATGCCATTGAAGAAAATAGTCTTAGAATGGTCTAAATAAGTGGGTAATGAAGGTAGAAAAACCGTACCCGATAACGGTAATTCATTCAATATTTACTGAAAATTGGGTAAATATTGAATGAATTACCGTTATCGGGTACGGTTTTTCTACCTTCATTACCCACTTATTCAGGCCATTCTAAGACTATTTTCTTCTATGGCATTTTCTCCGCAAATGCCCCATTTCCAAGATATGGCATATTCAAATGGGGCATTTTGAAATTAGCCTGACCTTACCTGACCTGACCTAACCTAACCTAGACCGCATCAGACTACCGGGACCTAACCTGGGCAGACTACCGGGACCCAACCTGGGCAAACTACCAGGAAATAACCGTGGTAAAGTACAGAAAATGACTGGTGCAAAGTACTGGGACCTAGCCAGATCTGGCAACACTGCTACAAAACGGTAATTCATTCAATAAATACCGAAAATTGCGGTACCAAACTTGCAAAATATAATGAACAGAGCAGTAAGAATAATTAAAGGTCTTCCATCTCGTGAGAGGATAACTCCAGCACTCATTGACTTGCATTGGCAACCAATAAAGCGAGGATTTTGTACAAGATATGTCTTTTAACATTCCGAGCATTGAAATTTGGAAAACCGGAGTATTTAACGAATCTTTTAAGCCTAGTTTACACATACACGAATAAGGTCCCGATACCGTCACGAATAAGCGAAATGTCAAAGTTCGGGGACCTGGCTGCCGAATTTTACCTTTTTGGTATTTATTAAAAGAATTACTGTTTTGGGTAAATATTGAATGAATTACCGTTATTGGGTACGGTTTTTCTACCTTCATTACCCACTTATTTAGACCATTCTAAGACTATTTTCTTCTATGGTATTTTCTCCGCAAATGCCCCATTTCCAAGATAGGGCATATTCAAATGGGGCATTTTGAAATTAGCCTGACCTTACCTGACCTGACCTAACCTAACCTAACCTAGACCGCATCAGACTACCGAGACCTAACCTGGGCAGACTACCGGGACCTAACCTGGGCAAACTACCGGGAAATAACCGTGGTAAAGTACAGAAAATGACCGGGGCAAAGTACTGGGACCTAGCCGGATCTGGCAACACTGCTAAAAAACGGTAATTCTTTCAATAAATACCCTGTTTTGTAGCAGTGTTGCCAGATCCGGCTAGGTCCCAGTATTTTGCCCCGGTTATTACCTGTACTTTACCACGGTTATTTCCCGGTAGTTAGCCCAGGTTAGGTCCCGGTAGCTTGCTCAGGTTAGGTCCCGGTAGTCTTATGCAGTCTAGGTTAGGTTAGGTAAGGTCAGGCTAGTTTCAAAATGTCCCATTTGAATATGCCCTATCTTGGAAATGGGGCATTTGTGGAGGAAATGCCATAGAAAAAAATAGTCTTAGAATGGTCTAAATAAGTGGGTAATGAAGGTAGAAAAACCATACACTATAATGGTAATTCTTTCAATATTTACTGTATTTTGCCCGGTCATTTCCTGTACTTTATTACGGTTATTTCGCGGTAGTCTGCCCAGGTTATGTCCCGGTAGTCTGATGCGGTCTAGGTAAGGTCAGGCTAATTTCAAAATGCCTCATGTGAATATGCCCTATTTGTGGAGGAAATGCCATAGAAGAAAATAATCTTAGAATTATCTAAAGTGGATAATGAAGGTAGAAAAATCGTGCGCAATAACGGTAATTCTTTCAATATTTACCAGATTTTTATCAATTGCTGCAGCTTACCGTGGGTGCATCGCTGGTTCATCTGTGGTTAATCTGCGGTATACCACGAATTATCAGGGGAAGACTGGGGTTTCACCGGCGGCACTGGGATGACTAATTTGTAACGGTCATTTTACCCCTTTTTTGCCAGCGGTGTTTCTGCTGGATACCGCATGTGTACCTGGACATGCTCGGCGATGCACCTGCAACTAGTCGGGAATGGCTAGGCATTTTAGGTATGTTATTGCCCTAGCAATTGAAATACAATACTGTACTCTAAATAATTTTCTTTAATACCGGGTACCAAAACATTCAATGTAGGTTTAATATATATTTTTTTTGTACTACTAACGCTTTTTATTTATTTATTTAGATATAATTATGCCTTCCAGTTAATCCATAAATAATAATAATAATAATAATAATTATTATTATTATTATTATTATTGAGTCGCCCACCATGGTTTTCCCTGTGATGTAGTCAGAGAATTGGAGGATGGCAAGTCCTTCAAATATTGCCACGAAACACCACCTCTATGGAAGGAGCTTGTTTCATGGCAATGTCAGGAGGAATTAGAAGCCACCAAGTGGTATACATGATCACAGGGTCCTTAAATACAGAAAAATATCGTACACATTATCTCACACGCATACTGTCTCTCTCCCGCTCTCTTATTACTATTATTGTACTACCTCCCCCAACACTATCACCATCCCCAACCACCACCACTACCATCCCCAACAACCACCACCACTACCACTATTTCTACGACCACTATCTCCCCCAACCACCACTACGTGGTCCATACCATCAGTCACAAATCCCCAGGGATGCTCCACGACTTTCCCGCAGGTAAACCGGCTGCACTTCTACGACTTACCAGCGACTTATCATTGTTCCACCCCAGACATAAAAGTATGCACATTTTTAAAAATGTATATAAATGTTTATATCGCCGGTATATCCCGGACACACCGGCGATCACTGGCGTTGCATCCACTGTGTTTCCCAAGGTTGGTGAGGTTTCACAATGGTTGTGTTGCCGGTGGTGAACAAGAATGTCGGGGGCAAGTTGCAGGTGTACCTATGGTGAACCTGCGAAATATTTTTAATTGGGTTCCGCCACGAAAAGTTGGGAGGGTCGCCAACTTTGCGTGGCGCGACCCGAACTGCCGGCGAACCACCCGAATAAGCTTATTTTCCAAAATTTCCGTTAATCGGGAGCTTATTCGCGTATGTGTAAACTAGGCTTTAAGAGGTTTTCAAGTAAATTCGGTAGTAGTCAAGCATTTGTCCATAATTTGTTTTCGACTCAAGGTTTTCAGAATGCAATATTTTATAGTGTGTTTTTAATTAATTTATTGTTCACATCTGTCGCAAATTAGTGTTTTGGGAGATATCCGCCCCCCCAATCCCCAACCCAGTCTCCGAAAACTCCTCATTTTCGCCATATTTGAACTAGATTAGTTTGAAAAACACTACAACGCATTAAATAGAATTAAGTAGATCTCACCTGACCTAACCTAACCTAATCAGGACTGCGGCAAACTACCAGGACCTAACCTATCTATGGAGCCTGGATGTAAACACTTGGCGGCCATCTTGAATTAATATTATTTTACTGCAACCGACGGTTCCGGTTCTAAATACAAAATTAACTGCTGGAACCGGTTCTAGAACCGGTACCTAATATTAACTGACAGTGTTATATAATTGGTGTCTAAGGCTGGTAGTGTGAGAATGAAGAGAGAGGATGGAGTTACTGTGAGTAGAAGTGAGGAAGTGAAAGAAGTGTGGAAGAGGCATTTTGATCAGTTGATGAATGGGGGGACGGGAGGGGAGGCGGTGGTGACATGCATGGGGATGGAGGCAGGTGGTAGGCGACAGGGTGTACAGGGAGTTTTAGGAAGGGAAGAGGTTAGGAAAGCAATAGGAAAGTTGAAGATGGGAAAGGCACCGGGGGTGGATGGGATAACTGCTGAAATGTTAAAGTGTGGGGGGGAGGTAGTGGTGGAGGGGATGTTGCTTATATGTACATTGGCCTGGAGGCAGGGAGAGGTGCCAGAGGATTGGAGGAGAGCCATAATTGTACCTCTGTATAAGGGGAAGGGGAGTAAGGATGAGTGTGGTAGCTATAGGGGAATAAGCCTTCTTAGTGTACCGGGGAAGGTTCTTACTGAAAGACTGGTTGAAGTAACAGGGAATAAAGTTAGTGAGGAGCAGGGAGGGTTCAGAAAGGGTAGAGGATGTGTGGACCAAATATTTGCATTAAAATCAATAGTGGAGAAATATATTGGGAAGGGTAAGAAGTTGTATGCTGCCTTCATGGACTTGGAGAAGGCATACGATAGAGTTGATAGGAAAGCTATGACAGAGGTGTTGAGAATTTATGGTGTTGGGGGGCCTTTGCTGAAAGGCATTGAGGCTTTTTATGCAGATGCAAAAGCATGTGTACGGGTAGAGGGTGATCTAAGTGAGAGTTTTAATATTAGTGTAGGGCTGAGACAGGGGTGTGTTATGTCACCATGCTTGTTCAATATATATATGGATGGTTGTATGAGAGAGGTGAAAGCCAAAGTGAATGGTCTGGGGGTGAAGTTGAGGCTGAATGAAGCAAATTGGTCCCTGGTGGCAAGTTTGTTTGCGGATGACACTGTGCTGATGGCTGAGAATGAAAGGAATTTACTGAGAGTGGTGGACGAATTTCAGTCTGTGTGTAAACGAAGGAAACTGAAGGTGAATGTGGATAAAAGTAAAGTGATGGTATTTGAAAGAGCAGAAACTGAAGTGATTGACTTTGCTACACCTTATAGAGTGGCTGTACCAACTGGGACGAAGTGTGAGATAACTCTGAGGGGTGAGAGGATGGAGGAAGTGAAGGAGTTTAAGTACTTGGGTACAATTATGTGTAAACATGGAAGTATGGAAGGAGAAATTAGGGAGAGAGCAGTGAAGGGTAGACAGGTCATAGGATCACTGGGGAGGATTATGAAGGGTAGAAGTGTGAGTATGGAAGTGAAAAGGGGACTATGAAATAGTATGATCCTTCCAACACTGACATATGCGTCAGAGACATGGACATGGAGTAGGGCGCATCAGTCTAGAATAGGTGCTGTGGAAATGAGTTACTTGAGAGGAGCATGTGGACTTACTAGATGGGATGGAGAAAGTAATGAGAGTGTATATGAGAGATGTGGTATGAGTGAGAAGGCAATTAGCATTGAGTGTGGAGTGGTTGAGAGAGTGAAACGTGATACATTGAGGTGGTTTGGACATGTGGAGAGGATGCAAGGCGAGGAATTTGTAAAGAAGGTGTATGGAAGTGAAGTTGTGGGACCTGGTGTGAGAGGCAGACCTCCGGTTAGATGGCAGAACAGAGTGGAAGAGTATGTAAAGGAGAGAAACATGAGGGGTAGAGGAGGGCTTGAACAAGTAAGGAGGGAGTGTTGGAACAGGGAGAACTGGAGGCACTTCTGCCGTGGCCATCCCCTTGGGGGGAGTTCCCAGAGGGAACGAGGCGTCGGAGCTATAGATAGATAGATAGATAGTCTAAGGCTGTTTTAAAGCCTTAATTTGCCGACTGGGACGAACAGCAAGTGCATTAGATATAAGGCACACAGGCACACAACTACTACTAATGGTGGAACCGTTTCCTTGGAACTAGTTCGTAGGTGAAAATTGATTCTATGATAAGTCATCAAGAAACGCTAGAACCGGTTCTGGTACCGATTCCTGCTAGGTATTCCGCATGTGGCCAGAACGAATACCAGCGGAAAATTTAATAAATTAATTAAGGGTAGTTGTATGTAATGCATTTGCGACAGAAATAACCAATAAGGAAATGATGTACATGTATTAAGAAATATATTTGACAGAAAAGAATTAATTATGGACAAACGCTCGACTAATACCGTAAATTCCTCTATGGAACGCAGGCTTAGTGACGAACAATACAGGTTAAATGAGACGAGGAGTAATCTGACAATGGGTTTCAGAGCGTTTGAAAGGTGTGCACCAAGGGTCTTTAATGGATTGCCATTAAATGTTCGAAGTAGTGAAACTTGCACGACTTTTAAGTAGAGACTGAAAACATATCTGTTCGCTGAGTGTTACAACATGGATGATATGAGTATTACAAGTGATTATAGTGTTTAATAGTATTGAGAGAGGCCCTGTGGAGCAACATCTGCTGGTGAAGCGGGGCATAAAATATCCAACAACAAGTATCAAGTAACATGATAAACTCTTCTTTAATTGGTATTATTCAAGCGTTTGTCCATAATCACTACCATCAATTCTTGGTAAATATCTACTCTATTGCCTTTTGGCATTATGATGTTTTTACCTTCTTTAAACACTAATTGATATCAGTCTAAGACACTTTTCGTCTATGGCATTTTCTTCGGAAATGCTCCATTTCCAAGATAAGGCCTATTCAAATGGGGTATTTTGAAATTAGCCTGACCTTACTTGACCTAACCTAACCTAGACTGCATCAGACTACTGGGAAATAACTGTGGTAAAGTACCAGGACCTGACCGGGGCAAAATACTGGGACCTAGCTGGATCTGACAACACTGCTACAAAACAGCAATAGTCTAGATAAATACCCAATTCTTTTCTGTCAAATACATTTCTTCATACATGTACGTCATTTCCTCATAGGTTATTTCTGTCGCAAATACTGTACATAGCTTTCGTAATACAGCTATCCTTGATTGATTCAATTTTACTTATTCTGCGGTGTGTACAGCGGCCATATTGGTGCAGATGGCCAGTCACCGTACTTGATTAATGCGTCTAAATTTCAACAGCCAATCATTGTGCTTGATTAATTACAATGGCTTCCCCTTGTACCGAGTGTCTGTCTGTTGGTAAACGTATTCTTCAGTGCTGTTTTGAGAATAACAAAGCCAATTTAGACTTTAACATGTCCACAGAGTATAACCAATGTCATTGAACTAACCCACGTGTAATAAGGCCTGTATTTACCACCACTCTCCAATAAAAAGGTACATATAATACTAATTCAAGATGGTCACCGAGTGTTAACATCGTCCAGGTAGACTGCTAAGGTTAGCCCCCGGTAGTTTATCGTGATCCTGATTAGGTTAGGTCAGGTGAGGTCTACCTAATTCTATTTAATGTGTTGTAGTGTTTTTCAAACGAATCTGTAGTTCATATCTGGCGAAAATGAGTGTTTATGGAGATTGAGGGGGGGGGTGATATCTCCAAAAACACTCATTTGCGATGGATGTGAACAACAGATTCATTAAAAACACACTATAAAACATTGCATTCTGAAAACCTCGAGTTGAAATGACGTTATGGACAAATGTTTGAATATTACCTTTTAATTAATATCTGTAAGTGAAGGAAAACCACTCAAAACAACATAATATAATAACATAACATAATACATATATAGCTTTTGATACTAATGGTGGAGCATCCATTACGTATATTTGTCTTGTTATTGTGAATTATTGGCCCATATTCAAGAACATTCATGGTGTATACGATGGCGTGGTACCGGTATGATGGCTCTGTTGTTTGTCTATGGAGCCGTTGTACCATCGTCAACACCATGAATGTCATTATTATTATTATTATTATTTTTTATCATTTTTATAGGTTTGTGTTTCAGAGGTGGAGCTGTGAAGGAAGGGGAGTGAGAAGTTTACACACATATACAATGGCGTGTAAAGAGGATTTTGAGGTTAAATTTGACCCTGATGAATTCAGCCAAGGAACTGTAACCGTGATGGACGGATTAACGATGAACATCAATGAGAACGGAAACAGAACCGAAGATGTGGAAGAAGTTAAACTTGAACCGGAGTTTCTGTGTTCTGATGAAGAGGAAACAAGCAAGCCCCTCCCCAGTCTGTCCGGTGCAGTTCCCATTCGGCCGACGGAGGTGGCAGCTGCTTCTAACAAACGTCCCATTAGGAAAGCCAAGAAAAAGAAATTTGGGAGCAACTTCACGGATATGAGTGACGACCCCGACCCTGGACACCTCAGTGATGACGACAGCAGTGATGATTACAGGTTGGACGAGGTGAGCGGCAATGATGACGAGAGCTCCAAGAGTGAGGGCTCCATTGGGGACTGGGGAATGCCGAGCAACAAGAGACGTAAGACACACACCAACAACTCACACAAAACAGGTACCGTTCCAGGTGTAAGATCTACTTCATCAACAATAATGAAAAATATATAGTATTTTTGTTTTATTTTTACATTTCTTTAGAAATATTCTGCTATTTTTTAGTTGTTATTATTATTACTATTATAAATATTATTATTATTATTATTATTATTATTATTTAATTTTCATTGATGTTGGTTTTTCAATTTTGACTTCTGTATAATATTTAATTTACCATTATTTTTTATCAGTTTTTATTTTGCATCAATATTGCTGTTTTAGTTTTGATCCTAACCTTATATATTGAAGAGAACTATATTGTTTGTGACATACTACAATATAAGCTACGTTATTATTAGGATCATATGAAGAATTCCACCATCCCCACATACCACGTATGACCTAACACCCAACCTAACCTCTCTGGAAATGTACAAATATTATTATTAATTAGCCTAATTATTGTTATTATATGGTAATAATATTGGTAATAATGATGGTACTAATATTGATTATGTTCATTTTATGTTTGATGCATAAATACTGAGTGTACTGGTAATGTGTACCAACAGATGGAAAGACAGGAAAAGGAGCCAGTGGGAAGGAGGGGTATGCAAAGGTGTCTAAGGTAGGTACAACACTATATCCACTTTCAGTGTCAAGGTACTGCATTATGTCCTGGATATTTGAATACTATATACAACCTAATGAGCCATATGCAAGAACATCCATGGTGTTGACGATGGCGTAGTACCATTACAATGACTCCATAGACAGACAGCAGAGCCATCGCACTGGTACCACGCTATTACCAACACCACGAAGGTTCTTGCATACTGCCCAAGATTTGGTGAGGCTATTTAGTATACGGTAGGCTCTGTATCACGCTAACATATTTAACACTTGTCATTTAACACAGACATAGTAGATCACTTAGTCTGTATAGGAATGCATAACAGAAGAATGAGAGAGAATTCACAATATAGTAGAACACTTTGTAAAATAATGCATAATAATGACATTATACTTTACAGGGAGTGACACTAAGTGCACAACAAAAGGTTCAACTGGCTCAGCTCATCAATGAGAAGCAAGCCATCTTCATCAACAAGCATACTGGATCCAGGCAGACTCAGACGGCCAAGGAATGGAAAGCTTGGCAAGAAATTACCACCCAATTCAATGACTGTAATTCAGGCCAGGAAGCACGAACAATAGTACAATTGAAGACCGTGTGGGGGGACATCAAGCGCAAGTAAGTGGGGTAGACAGTTGGTGGTTAACTTATGGACCCCAGTGATGTAGTCAGAAAATTGACCACGAATAACCACCTACATTGCCACGAAACACCACCAACATTGAAGGAGCTTGTTTCATGGTATATTCAGGAGGAATCTGAAGCCAACAAGTCCCATACACAATCACAGGGTCCCTTAACTTAGGCTGCCGCAATGTTTACATTTGCTAGAGGATGTGGGCCGAATTAGTATATTATTAATAATATTAATAAACTATCTGGTGAGTATAATGATAAGGTAGCCTATCATGCTTGAAATAGAAAGCAAGAAATTATTTGCTGATTTATTAATTTATTTAGGAGAATTTTATCTATCTATCTATCTATAGCTCCGACGCCTCGCTCCCTCCGGGAACTCCCCCCAAGGGGGTGGCCACGGCAGAAGTGTCTCCAGTTCTCCCTGTTCCAACACTCTCTCCTTACATGGTCCTTCCCTACTCTACCCCTCATGTTTCTCTCCTTTACATACTCTTCCACTCTGTTCTGCCATCTGACCGGAGGTCTGCCTCTCACACCAGGTCCCACAACTTCACTTCCATACACATTCTTTACAAATTCCTCGCCTTGCATTCTCTCCACATGTCCAAACCATCTCAATGTATCACGTTGGCGAATATTTTTGATCTCGATATAAAATGACTCTTTTATAGCCCAACGGGGCGTGAACGGCTGGCAACAGATATCATAGCACAGCATAGGCTAATGATAGTGTAAAACAATTTATATATATAACTTCTTTGGTTATAAGAAATTATTTGAATTTCAAAGTGGTGGCGCGAAGGGTGGAGGAGGTGAGGCAGACACACAGGCAGTACAACTGTGAGGAAGGGAGGGAAGGCAGTAGAAAACTATACATTACATTATTTTTCAATTTTAGTAATAAATAACTAAAAATAATTTGTGCTTATGCCATCACCACTGACAATGCCTATCCCTCTCCACCGTGTATACTATACAACCTATACTGTACCAACTAGATTATATCTCTCAACTCATACAGTAAACTATATTGATAGACTGGCCTTTTTAAGAACAGTAATTTATATTTTTTACCATAATATCACATATCTAAATATGTTACATGTAAAATTGCACCAAACAATACATTACTGCCTCTACTGTCCTAAATATACAAAATAGCCACACAAAAATATAGCATCAGAAGTAACACATGAAGAAATAAACAGAAAATACATGTAAGTACTGACTCTTTTATCAATGTAATGTAGTAACTGCAAGAAATTATACTTATACAAAAAAAAAAATATATATATATATATATATATATATATATGTATATATATTGTTACGTCGTAATGTAACACCACTATTAATTAGGGGTAGTCAAGATGTTAGTGAAGATGTTCTATTCACTTGGGGTAATGGCAACATTACTACCAAATAAATAAAATCATTGCTTCCTTCAGTTTGTATATTGCATATGAAGCTTTATAGCTAACCTGGAAAGCCAAACTAAAATACAATCATGTAACACCTCCCCCCTAAAAGAACGAAATTTCCCTTGAGAAATTTCGGCCTTTTTACAATCTCGAGGGGAAATAGAATACATGTCATAGAAAAGATGACAACAAGGAACAAGGAGACTCTTCTGCCATGGCCACCCCCTTGGGTTGATGAACTGCTTGGAGGAAAATATCCGGCATGCCCTTGACCAGTTGTGCTTGGGATTCCCCACAAGTTGGCAGGTGTGTCTTCCATAGCAAAAGGGATAACGATGCTCCTGTGTGTTTTCCAAGTGCCAAGATACCCAGCCCTCCCACAACTTTTCCTATTTCCTGTATGTTTTCCTTATGCGAAGATGTCCAGCCAATCCCACCACGACCGCGACAGCGACAGCGACAACGACAGGGACAGGGCTGGACACTATCTCCACCAAAGGCACAGGAAACTCAGGGACAGGTATACTGGGGCTAGGAAACACGGCACTGGAAACTCAGGGACAGGGTTTTTATCTTAACCCTCTTGTGGTCCTGGTAACTGGTATACACTCCACAGCATCAAGGAAGATAACTGTTCCCAGTCCAAGCTGTCAAGTAGGCAAGCGCTGACACACAACATTCCTATTTGTCCGCCAATGCTATTTTAACCCTTATGTACCCAGGGAGCATTGTTACGTGACATGAGAACTACGAGTCTTATACACAGCTCGTCATCTTCAGGGTCTTCCAGGCAAGGATAGTGTTGTATCCCTCTGCTTCACAACAGGACTTTCTTCCAGTCACTTGATCTTCACATCAATAGCATTTTCAATCTTTTCATTGTCTTCATCAGCAAACATTTCGACATCCTTGATCATGCGGTCAATGTCTTCAGGTGTAAGGTGGTTCTGATCATTACTGACTACAATCTTTTCCTTGTTGCAACACACTTAACAATCTTAAATGTTATTTCAATCTGAGGCACACCTCCTTGCCAGTCAGGTCAAACTTGCCAAAAATGTGGTTGTTCTTTGTCATTGGCCTTTCAAACTTGAATGTGACAGCATTGTCCGAGGTAGTTGAAAAGTTCTGGCTCTTCTTTGTAGGGATGACACTGTTGACATCAAGGAGAACACAAAGAACGAAGAGAGAGACAACAAAACTACTGACTGCACATTACCCCGACATCTTGACTACCATCCTGGCGAGGTCGCCAATTTGTTACGTCGTAATGTAACACCACTATTAAATAGGGGTAGTCAAGATGTTAGTGAAAATGTTCTATTCACTTGGGGTAATGGCAAGTCAGGTAATCTCTCTCTTTTATTAGTTTAAGTGGTTACATTACTAACAAATAAATAAAATAATTGCTTCCTTCAGGTTGTATATTGCATATGAAGCTTTATAGCTAACCTGGATAGCCAAACTAAAATACAATCATGTAACAATATATATATATATTTTTTTTGTATTAGTAGTAGTAGTAGTAGTGGTGGTATTAGTAGAGGAACGTGTAGTTAGTAGTAGTAGTAGTAATGGTATTCTGGTAGTAGTATCACAGTAGTAGTAGTTAGTCATGGTAGTCTGATAGTAACATTGAAGTACTGTAATATTAGAGGTAGAACGGATAAAGTACCAGTAGTAAATCATGGAGTAGTAGCTGTAGAAAGGAAGGTAATAGTGGTGGTACAATACTTATAGTGTAAAAACAAATTATTAAAATCATACGCATATATTTACATACTATAAGTAAGCTAGTCCATACAGTTGTCACATCTGCAAAGTTATTGTAGCCTCCTGTACCTTACATAGAATTTTGGAATACAGTACTATATAAAAATACATTAGAGATAAGATATTATCCATACTGACTAATACCTATCAATTCTTGTTCCTTTTACTTTGCATTACTCAACACTGCATAACAAAAAATGTCACCGAATATCACCAGACTTCACATTCTTAGAAGTTTTTCATTGTGTGATAGTACATAAAGCACTCATCAGGACATAGGAGTATGTTACACTCCTTACACATATACATTGTTGCTTGATGTTTCTGAGGCCGCCTTGTTGTATGTTTACACACATGGCAGAGTTTTTGTCCCTTCCTGCGATTCACTGCCACTTCACTACTTCTTGGTGGTATGGGGATAATGTAGTGTTACTCAGCCCAGGCTGCACAGGCCAGTTGGTCAGGTGTGTCACCATGAAGTGTGGGAGGACGACCAGGATGTCTTGATGTTGGTTAACCATATTTTTCAAGCAGTTGGTATGCAACAGAATACGTAAAGCTCCTAAGAGATGTAGGTCTTTTCCCACTATGTGTCAACATGAAGTTGTAAGAGTTGAGGAGGATCACATCCAATAGATGGAAAAAGAGCTTGTGATACCACTTTATTGACTTTTTTGTACATTCGACAAAACTGATCATAATATCAGCCTTATCCACAAGACGCATATTCTTTGTATAGTCCACAACCAGGCCCGGTTTCAGAATGGGTTCACCCTTTCTGAAGTTTGGTTTTCTACTGTCTGTCATCTCTCCTGTGTGAATGGTTGAAAGCATCGTTACTTCACGTTTATGGTGCCATCGAACTGCCAAAATTTCATTTGATTTAGATGATGGTCACCACTGTTAGATTTTTGAGTGATGAACATAGGTGGCATATTTTTTCTAAGTTTCCTCACAGTGCAACATGTTCCAGTCTGTTGTGAGTGGAGAAACCTGGACAAATCTGGACTAGCGTAATAATTATCTACGTAGAGAATATGACCATTGTTTGTGTACGGTGTCATGAGGGTCTTCACGATGCTACCTGTATTTCCAAGAACGTCATTTCTGTTGTCGGTGTTGGTGCCTGTATATACCAGCATGTCCGAATTATCCCTATTTCACAATCACACAGAAGAAATTGTTTTATGCCAAAGTGATGACCTTTTGATGGTATGTACTGCTTGATTATCAACCGTCCTTTGAACAAAGTAAGGGACTCGTCAATAACTAGATTGCGAAAGGGAATGAAGAAACGACTGAAACGGTCTATAATAATCTTCATTATGTCCCTTATTTTCCACAATCTGTCCCTTTGATGCGGTCTTGCTGCTCTTGCATTATCAGAGAACTGAAGAATCCTTAGATGTAACTGAAATCGGTTTCATGACGTACAGTATAGTTGCCAAATTTTGTTTTCAGAACATTATCGTTTTTCCAGTAGTCACTCAGTACCTGTTTCTATGAATGTGGTATCATGATGACTGGAACAGGAAAGACATCGAGTCCTCTGATATGGCTGTGTGGCAACAATTCTACGTCTCGCATGTGCTCTAAAAGATATGCATGGTGATTATTGGTCTCTTCAGTAATCTTAGTCATCACTTGGTCGTCGAAAAAAAATTCAAAATACTCAGGTTCAGTGCCATCACTCGCAACTAGAAAGGCCGGTGTTACTCCTGAGGCACAGTTATCAAAAGGATGGATATCAGGTTCATAACCACGACCATCACTCCACTGAAATCCATCCACTGTCCTCACAGGCCTTGTGGCTGGACCTGGGTTAGCTTGATTTAGGTTGGCTTGACCTGGGTTGGATGGATCTGGTGTGACTTGTCTGGGTTGCCTGGACCTGGGCATGACTACACCTGGTGTGGCTGAACCTGGGCTTGACTAGACTTGGCTTGCCTGGAGCTGGTGTGACTGGAGGTGAGTTAGCTTGACCTGGCTCGACTGGATATGGTTTGGCAGGACCAGGAGTGACTATTTGTTCATACCTGTAAATGTACCACAGTGATGATAAAAATAATAATAATAATACCTACAAGAGTACGGTAATAAATAATTGCAAAACGGTAATAACATGACCAGAATTATATAAATATATAGAGTTCATAATTATAATGGAAGCTCAGTTCATATTAAGGCTGCACAATGTTATTCATATATCAGAGTACTGTACAGTACAAAGTTTATAAAACTGCACCCTCCACAGATACAGCTCAGGTATTATTACACAATTCAAATAGATACTGATTCACAAAAATTAGTACACAATAATGAGTATGCACATCAAACTTTGGTAAATTCCAAAATATTATTATAGTAGAGTACTATAATCAGTACATTCAAGTAAGTGCACAGTTCACATGATATGGCACATGTCTAACAATATAAGAGTTCTAACAATAATTTACTGTAAAAAAATATTACTCCATAGATAAAACCATTAGGTAATTACTCTTAACGATGTACATGTTACAGTATATAAAGAAAAGTATAGTACAAGTGAACAATTTATACAAGGGTATACAGCTCAAGTAACAGTATATAATACAGAAATGTGAATGCTGACCTACCCTGTGAAGTGAATATAGGATTATGTATCCAGATAAAAGAAAAGTTTAGCATTTGACTCGGTAATAAATTATAACAGTTACAATTTATAATGTAATGTAACCTAACCTCACCCAACACTACTAATGAAAACGTAGCCAAACCTAATAGCCTAGGAGCTAGGTGACTTATTCAACATGAAAGATACAGAATGTTTGGAGTACCAGAATATGTTTGTCACGGTAAGGAGGGCCTAGAAACCCAATTCTTAAGTATCGCAAGTGATGGGGGAGCTAGGGGTCACGCTAAAAAAATATGACATTACAAAACATGCGAGGTGCAGACTTCATATCAGTAACATTTGATGGGGGTGTATTCAATGAATAAAAAACCCAACTTAAGAATGTTTTTTTCGGTGGAACAGGTAATTAAGAACAATGTTAATTAGTGCTAATTAAACTTTTATTGAAAATGAATGGTGCACAGTTGAATCATACTTCATTACAAACTACCACATCTCAGTTGTGAGAAAAATTTGACTTTGTGGTATTAAATTTTGTTATGAATTATTGGTCTTTAGAGGATCCCTTAATAATTATCAACATTGTCTTTATTCCAGGAACTTGGTGAGTGTTGCTAGCAGAAGCTTGGCAGAGAATTATATCACCCCAACTTCTCCGGTGCCATCAGCAAGAACCTGCATTCTTCACATTGAACGGGCAAGCACGTCGGACCCACCAAGATCAGAAGTACTTTCATTCAATCCTCAAAAATGGGCTGTTGTCAAAAAAGCTGTCTCTTTGAGGAAGTTAAAGAAGAATTTTCCTATATCAAAGTATTTTCAAGTAGTTCAGTCTCTTCCTGATGATGTAGATACTTCCCATGGCTACCATGTGCAGTGTTACAAGAACTTTACTGCCGTTCCTCAAGACTTGAAAACTGCTCCTGGTGATGCAAAAGCAAAACAGTTACGATCTAGTGCTCCACCATCACCAGCTTTATCATCAACTGGTGTGTTCTCAATACAGTGTATCTTCTGCAAAAAAGTGCAGCGCAAGAAGGGCCAGACAGAGGAGAGGCTTATGTCGTGTGAGACCAAGCAAGCTGAAGCAACCATAAAAGATGCTGTTAAGGCAAGGAATGACCATGAACTTCTAGCAAGCATTGCATCCATTGATTTTATAGCTAAAGAAGTTAAATACCATCACAGTTGTAGACGACTTTATACAAAGCTTGCATCCTCTATTGGTAGCCCTGTTGATGATAAAATGCACACCAGTATAAGAGCCCTTACTGGTATCTATTCATATGTAGAAGAATATGTTATAAAAAACGGCAGACCAGAATATCTTGTGTCAATCTACAAGCGTTATGTAGAAATGTGTTGATGAAGAAGCTATAACATCTGCTCAAAATCTATCAAAGAACTTGCTGAAAAAGTATGAAAGTCAGATTGAGCTGCTTTGTATTTCTCCCAAAATAGGTAATGTTGTGTATGTCAAAGGGTTGCCCGTTGAGGCCATGTGTTCGGCTTTTGATTACATTCATTCTCCTGAGGCAGCTATTCGTAAGGCTGCACTGATTTTGCGGCAGGAAATAAAGGGTGTACAGAAAATGCCATTGCCAGAATATCCAACACTCCAAGACCTGAAAGCTGGGGAGGGTTCACCCCCAGAAATTTTGCTAATGTTTTTCAGAGTCCTGTATGGTGGCTTATCTGCTGTGCCATGCAGTCCACGTGTTGAACGCTATGCTTCCTCTATAATTCAGGATGCACTTTTCATGACGAGCTAACAGGAACACTCTCGGGAGCCAACACATTACATGACACGATGGGCATCCTGTATCAGAACAAGAGTGAAGAGGCAACTCCTGTAGCACCAATCAGCACCGACATTCCGGACCTTCGGTCGCCCCAAACACATAAGAAAGGAAGAAAACGAAAGCTATATGTAGAAGAACAATACTTTAAGCTGTATCGAAAGAAGCCTCGAGTTAAGTCCTTCCTGTATAAGGTTACAGCTCCCGGAAAACGTCCAGACAACTGCAAAGATGGGAAACTGGTAGACCTAGCGTGGATGATGTGTCATGCCCTGCAGTTGTACGACATTCCGATGTGGGTAGGATTCAGTTCCTTGCTCCCTAACACAACTCCCAAAAATGGTATAGTGGTTAGCACACTCGCCTGGCATGCGAGAGATCCCGGGTTCAATTCCTGGGTCAGTGGAATTGTTGGACAATTTTCCCAGCCCCCAATGTCCCTGTTCACCTAGCAGTAAATAGGTACCTGGCTGCAAGAGCAAGGATAACATGCTACCTTGTAAGCTGGGGGAAGACGTGTTGATGGCTAGAGGAAGATGTGTTGATGTAAAAACTACCCAGCACACACTGGTGAGGGAAGATGTGTTGGTGCAAATTACCCAGCACACTTCTCAACTACCCAGCACACACTGGAAAGGGAAGATGTGTTAATGTAAAACTACCCAGCACACATCTCAACTACTCAGCAACACACTGGTGAGGGCTGGTTCTATCCAGAAATGAGGAATCTGGCATCCTCTACCACACCCTGGCCTGTTCTGTCTGTCTCCTTACTATCTCTCATTCCTTCTGGGTAGCCGACGAGATCGCTTGATTGGGTGGCACAACAAGGAAGACTACAGACGGTGGGAATGTTGGCCCTGGGATACATGCCCGTGAGCCAGCAGTCCCCTCGTCTGCTGCCTTCGAAGAAATAGATCTCACTATCACCCTGACTCCCATTTGGGGGTCCGAGCATCTGCACGGCTTCGGTCAACCAGACTCGGGACTGCTCGGCCAGACAGTCTGGGGAACTACAACAACAACAACAACAACTCCCAAAAATGTAATGTACAGGTGACCCCCGGTTTATGTTCAGGTTACTTTCCTGAAATGCGATCGATTGTATAATGAACTTAAAAATACATTGGAAAAATATGGATGCTTTCCAAGACATGTATGTATGAGCCTCCTAAATACCCCTATAACGACAGTATAGGCACTGCTTAATACATATACTTGAAAATCACTGCTGTAAATATTACATTACGATTGATAAATTTAAATAGGTACGGTAATAAACTAAATAAACCTGTAAATGTTACTTTTTGTACTTACATTCATCCTGTAGTGTAGCTTTGCGTACGTAATCCTCCCATAGGCTGGAGAACTCCATTCCCTAATGTCCCCTCCGAGGCTAAGCGACATCCATGGGCGTTGATTTATCACTCATCATCCTCGTCCTCTGAGATGGCAAGGATGGGTGGGCTGTCACCATCAGACAGGCTCGCAGGTGACGCACTGGCTGGGCTGGTGGCGGGGTTGGCGGCTGGTTTGAAGAAGATGGAGATTATTGTCTGTCTTGCCAGCCTTTACTTGGAGTTGAAAATCTCTAAGTACATCTTCATGGCTTACCCTACTGCATGAGGGCTGTTCCACTCCTGGCTGGGCTTGGATGTCTCTCCTTCAGCAGCTCCATGGCGTGATCATTGCTGTTGAACACTTCACGGAGTGTCTTGACATCCAGTCCTCTTTCTGGTTCCTTTTCTTCCTCTTCCTTTTCTTCAACAATAGCCCTATCTTTCTCTAATTCCTTAAGGTCCTCGTTGGATAAGGGCTGCTACTGGGACTCCAGTAGATCGATCACATTCTCCTCGTTTACCTCACTGAACCCAGCCAGGTGTGAGAGCTGTACGATGTCCTTCCTGGTGTCTACCACTTTAGTAAACCCCTTGAAGTCAGTCACCCAATCCTCCCAACCCTTGCACCAGCATCCGTTCAGTGTCTGTTGACTGACTTTCTTCCAGGCTTCATCAATGTTATCAATGGCCTTCTTCACATTATACTTGGTCCAGAACTCCTTGATGGTGTGCTTGTCTGGGGTGTAGATTGCTGCAATTAACTGTTGTATGGTGCGCCGCTGGTAATATGCCTTGAAAGTAGCAATCACACCCTGGTGACCTGGTCCATGGGCTGGATTAGGGCAGTCGTGGTTGGTGGCATTAACATCACCTATATGTTATCAGCCCAGTCTTCCATACTACGGGGATGGTTTGGAGCGTTGTCGAGAATGAGCAGGAAATGGTTAACCAGGTTATTCTCTGCCGCATAATCCCGGAATTTGAGTGTTAAATAGTTGGTGACGTATGACTGGTCGAGTGTTGTCGTCATCCACCCTTTTTTGTTTGCCTTCCACACTACAGGGAGATACTCCTTGATGAGGCCCTTAAGTTAGTTTTTTTTTTCATTCAGTCAATACACCTCTATCAAATGGCACTGAAATGAAGCCTGCACCTCGCATGTTATATAATGTCATTCTGGGGGTACTTTGGGTGTGACCCTCTTCTTAAGGGGTCTTCCCACCATCATTTGTTTTCTTAAGTTAATTTTTCTGACTACTGAGATGTGGTATTTTATAATGAAGTATGTTTCAATGGCACCTTTCATGTTTAATAAAAGTTTAATTAGCACTAATTAATATTGTTCTTAATTATCTGTTACACCGAAAAAACATTCTTAAGCCAATATTATATTTTGTAATGTAACCCCACCAATCCCAATGTTATATTTTGTAATGTAACCCCACCAATCCCAATGTTATATTTTGTAATGTAACCTTACCTATCCCTACTAATGAAAACGTAACCAAACCTAACCCATTGTTATATTTTGTAATGTAACCTCACCAGACTAACATTTCTATATATGTACAGTACTTTACTAGTAAAACTTTCCATTGCCGTACGCAAATAATATATTTGAAGTGCACATAAATTCTAGGTGCTTTCAGACACACACACAAAGTTGAATTCTTTTACTATAGCTGTTCAAACTTTCAATATTTCTTTTTCTATGTAGCCCTTCTAAACGTAGGCTATATTACGCCTGAATAATAATGCGCGTAGGCTACATCACGTCTGAACAATAATGCAAAGAAAGACAACAAATTATTTTACCATGAGTGTTCACTGTCGTAATCTTCACCAAACTCCTCACCATCCATCATCTCCACATCATCGATAGCCTCCTCACTGGAGGAATATAGTATTGGGTACAGCATGACGACTTGGTAGCAGGTTGCAGGAGGCAAGGGAGCATAACAGCAGTGAGCGTGGGCTATAAAATATCGAGCGTCAATCCCCATCACTGTCTCGACCAACTCTCTCTTTGTCCACTCTAATGGATGGAAGTTTCAATTTTGTGTGTAGTGTGACATCCTATTGAGTTGCCAATTATGTTCCAGTCACCTAAACTCTAGACACTGATTTTATGCAATATGCCAAGTGTAAATATCAAATGATATCCACAGCACCACCGATATAATTTGTTATGATATCCTCGGTAACGTAAGGGTTAAGACATGTTTTTGATTCAGGTGGCTGATTATTATTTCTCCAAACTATGCCAAGAAACTGATGACATTAGTACTGTACATGGGTAGGGGATCTGTATTGTAGCCTACTGAAGTTTGGAAAGATCAGTAGCCTTCAAATTTACCAACAATATAATCTCCCATTACTTTCCATCTCTTCCCAAGGACGAAGGAGACAATGCTGTCGTACCTGTTGATAAAAAAGAGTGCTGGGAAAGGAGTCCAACCCAGCACTCCAAAATTAACAGAGGACATGAGGATTGCCCAGTCCTTTATGACTCAGGAGGAGAAAATCAGTGAAGAAACACACCAGAGGAACCAATTTGGGTCTACAGCTACTAAAGATAAAGAAAGTTGGTACCTGAATTATGCCTTTCTGTTTTTCATGGTTAATACCAATCCAGTTATGTTTAGCAGAGATACCCAGCCACAGAGAGGGTATTGTACATTTTCACAGCCACTGACAGTAATTGAATCCATCTTTTCTCCTGACTATGACTTATGCTCCTTCAAATGCAGTGTGTCTGGGCACCTCACATAAATTTGGACATGATTTTGAACCTCTTGCTCTTATTATTTCACAGATGAGGGCACTAAATAAACAAATTATCTTTAGTCCTCAACTTCCTCCATACCACAAAAATATATTTATAAATTAATCCTTTCTTTTGTCCACCACAGACAGTATGATCCCCATGACTAATGGTGTGATAGAGTTGATGCAGAAACAGCGTAAGGACGTACAGGGAACTCTGGGTGACTTGGCACGTAGAGGCTCTGAACTCCATACCGTTAAGTTGAAAGTAGAGAAAACCAGGATGAAAGCAGAGGAAGCCAAGTTGGATGCCTTTGTCAAAATGGCCTCCTTCTTTGAGAAAGCACAAGAAGCTATTAACTCCATGAGCAACAATGTTAGGGTGGAATCCTCATTGTCAAGCTAAACTTTCCTCCTTATAATGCTTAAGCTAAACTTCTCCCTTTGTAATGCATAACGCTCAATATAAACAATACAAAAATATTTTTAGCCCATTTTAAGGCAAAGAAATACTGTAATTATTTATTGGCCAGTAGATTGGAGACTCCTGACTCCTCAGATCTGCCCTAAAACAGTTTAAATAAACTTTGTTTTTCAACACATAATGTGAGAAACTGTAGTCTTAAAAGAACATATAACATCTTAACCCAAACGAGTCTCACATGTAGAACATAATGATTGTACTTGAATAATCAGTAAATGACTATGTGCTTCATAGTAATTGTATTTTCATTTCTGTGAATTTCCACAGATGTTTCAATATATTTGGTTACTACAACATACAGTATTATTACAAGTCAAACCAGTCAATATTTAAGAGGGATAATCTGGTGTAATACTTTTTTTTTTTTTTTTTTTTTTTTCCAGTACTGTACATTTTGCTGTTTATTTGCTACATGTATAAACTTTTGGTGGATCACTTATAATTCCTGACCAGATTTTCATGGCTGTATTTAATATAAGGATGTGTGAGTGTGTATATACATGCGTGTGCATGTTCACAGAGGATTCTTCAACGTTGGTTGCGTGGTACAGGCAGTGGGGGCCGTGTGTTAATTCTGTCACGATGGTGGTGAGTGCTTGGTAACATCCAGGGGGAGACTAGAGGCAGCTGGACGGTATCTCCCTGTTGGTGGTGGATTTGATGTGATGAAGGTGAGGCAGGGAGTGGTGGAGGAGGAAGGAGAGGAACTGTAAGAGAGACAATACAGGGGTTAGATATTGTGTTAGAGGGCAGAGGAAAATTGTAGTTAAGAGGGTAGTACAGTGTTGGTGGTAAATCTGGATCAGCTGATTCTTCCAAACTATTCCAATCAACAGGCCACCATTATTTTTGTTCATCTAATCTTGTGTCCTGGCATACTTTGGAGGAATCAAGACTGCAATGTACCAAAAGCATACTATTAAGATGGCTAATTTTTCTTCACTAACTCTGTTTTGTTCTGGGCAGCATTACCAATAAACCCCATCTATATATGATCTGTAGATGACATTATAAATGCAGTGAACTGTGAATGTATTGTAACTTCTTCCTGTAGCCAGTTGTATAAATAGTGTATTCTGCAGGTGACCTCTGTTGCCACTGTATATTGCCAGTTGTATAAATAAGAGTATTCTGCAGTTTACCTCTAACGCCGTTGTATATTGCCAGTTGTATATAAAGTGTGTTCTGCCGTTTACCTCTATTGCTGATGGTTGAAACAGGAGGTGGAGGAGGAAGAGGTTTGTGGCTCAAATAGGATCGTACTCTTTGACCTCTACCTCTGTCCTGAGTGCTGTGTGGAGGCAGGGTGGAGGATTCTGATGGTGGGCGAGGGCTGAGAGGCTTGTACCAAGGTGGCAGGGATGCTGGTTGGAGGGACAATAATTACTACAGTGCTTTCTTGTTCTGCAAGACAATATTTTAAGACAATATAAAGTCACATCATTCATATGTTCAGTACCATGCAATTCTGCTTCAGATTTCTGTTGTGACAAAAGTTTGACACTGGGCCAACAATTTGAAAATCTCTCCAATTAACACAGTGCTTTTGTCTGTGCATTACAGTTGCCAAAGCTCACTCTCGTATATATAATGAGCTCCGGCAAGCACAAAAGTGATGGGACCTTTATTTACATGAATGTTTGATACCTTCAGTATAAATAATTTTAAAAAGAATTAACATTTTTTGTCCTGTGAGTATCCTACCACCCCCATAATGTCACCACCACTGATGTTCTTACATATGTTGGATAGCCTTATTGCCTAATGTTCTAGCTTGTTGCATTTGACCCCATGGCTTGACTCACCCACACGTTCGGCTCTCCTGCGACAGTACCCCACCAGTGACACAACTGTTGTTACCAGTGCAACCGCCAACACCAAACCTATACCAACACTCAGCAACGTCCTCCAGTTCCAGTCCAAAGAGGTAAGGTGTGACATGGTGGTGGTGGTGGGTAGACATTCTTGCTGGGGAGGTTGTACACCTGTAGGAGGGATGAATTCATTGTTAGGAAAAAGCTCCTCCAAGTACATACATACAGTAAGTATAAACCACATTACAGCTTAGTTTTGGTGGAATATTTACATTTTTATTATGTACAGTTGAGCAAGTAGAAAGTGCAAGAAAAATTTGAATGTATATAGCAATATCTTTCAGTTCATTTGTAGTAAACCCTGGTATTTTTATCAATGAATCACTAAGACTCCAGAGCCAATGTAAAGTGGAACGTGACTGATTGAAATATTGAGTGGTAACCAGATGTGGCCAAATATAATCATATTTTACTTGCACTTTCTACTTGCTCAACTGTACATACAATGAACCTCTGTTTGGGGTGTTTTACTGAAAGAATAATATTATGTACTACTATATATACAATGAACTATATTTGGAGTGTCGTAGATGAATGACTGACCTGTAGTATACTGGTAGAGTTGACCACAAGAGTTATTGAGACATTGACTCAAGTTGGACTTGTAGCAGGACACCTTCATTGTAAGATGTGGGAAGTATGGCAGAGCACTGGAACAATTACTATCACCCACCAACCTCTTGTCTCCTTCACTCACCACCTCCAGTACCTTCATCCATGCATACCCAACCTGTACCACCACCACCGAAACATCATATATTCATTGAACCTCGTTTTGGTACCTACTAACACTGATATTAACTCATAGTATTTGGGCCAACAGACCATCTCGTTGAGACAGTGAGGCTTGAAAATTGATTTTGATAAATGGAACAGTGCAAGGGTCGAGCCAGAAAAAGTAACTTAAGTGACTGTCAGTGTATTGTGTGGGTGGCGAGAGTAGCGAATTTCTTCGGGGGGGGGGGGGGGGGAGCAGACCCTGTCAGAGCCTTAGAATAGAAGTACCCCTGCGCCAAGAGGGGATGTAGCTTAGCCAGGAGTAGGAGTAGCTTAGCCAGAGGAGATGACAGGGGGCCATGACTACCCCAAACCACAAACAAATATATGAATAATGTAAGCTTTGGCTAACGTCTTCACTTACTATCTTAAATATTTATTCATTCATTTATTAATATAATCTTATGCTACTTCTGGAGGGGAAAGGGTTTACAGTGGATGGCCCTTAGTAATTTTTCTACCTACGCCCTTCATAAAGTTCATTTTACACACCTCAGGTTCATCTGTTACACCTCGTTTTGATTGGTACGGTACACCTCAAGTCCTCAACAATGATTAACGGAGAGAATCGCTGATTGGCTTAATACTATTCACCATTATTTCAGTATTATTACTAGCTCATAACGGGTCGTGCACGTATGATTTGACTCGTATGACCTTTTAGTACGATAACAAACCCAAACATCATTGATTAATTACAGACACGTTCATGCCTCGTTTCAATATAATTTTAATTACAAACGCGAACTAAAGTTTCGAAAATTTATTTGTGTCCATCTTGTAACAATTCTCCCTCTGTCCTAAGTGAGGGAGAATGGGAAGGCTTGGAACGAGAGAATGGGAGGGTTAGAATAAGAATGGGAAGGGTTGGGAAAAAAAAAATGGCTGACTTGAATATTTACTCTGAAATACGTACACCATAACATACGATGACCCCAAGACCAAACCAAGTACAGCAGGTCACCCAACCCAGTTAGACATAATAATAGGTAAATAACTATCTCTCATACTCACCATAAAGAGGATAGACCGTGTAGTGGCATTGCTAGACCACTTGATCCCAAACACATCACTCCTGCTTCCATCGGGGCACCAAAACGCCACCTCCTCTTCTCCTTTAGGGGTTGTACTTAGGGCCATTTCCACTACCATACTGCCATTACCGGGGTGAGGGACAGGGGAGGTGTCAGACGAGTAGAGCCCCAAATAGAGTGACCATCGACAGGGAGGTGGGGATGGTGGACGCACGTGAACAAACTCCACCATAATTATCTTTTCCTCTTCGTTGCTGTTGTTGTTGGTGGTGGTGGTTCTGTTGTCATTATTGTTGGTGTTGGTTTGGGTGGTGATTCTTTTGTCATTGTTGTTGTTGGTGGTGGTGGTGGAGATTCTTTCCCTGTTGTTGTTCTTTATGCTAATGGTGTTACTATGTACTGGTTTGGGGTCCTTCCAGTGTGGTATGGTGGTCATGTTAGTAGTAGCAGTAGTGGTGGTGGTGTTGGTACAGTCTGCTTATTGGGTGGAAGGTAGAACACGTCATTACATACACACGTACAGTATGTAATCCCTTGTTTTCCACTATTGGTGTTATGGGTGTGTGTACTGCACTGTTTGTAATGAATCTGTGTACAGTAAAAATTTTTTGTACATTATACACACATAAACTCAGTGAATAATGAAGGTTTGCTGTACACGGATTCATATACAGTATATGTAAGCTAAGTGGTATAATACACATCCATAAAATTATAAAATTAACAACAGTGCAAAACGAGGGATTACTATAACCTACATTCTTCATGTTATGATCTTGATTTCTTAATTATTGTCTAGGTTTACTGGTATTAAGTTTTAACCTCTTGAATATCTCCATCTTTCCATACCTATTCTTTTCTCCTCCCTCACCTCCCACTCCCATTGTAGGGAGGCGTTGCCTACAAAACTGTGGGCAATGATTTAGGGATTTAGCGCCCCTTAGGACCCGAACCAATCTCTTTCCCCTTTAGTCAACTGTCCATCCTTTCCTTCCCGTTCCTTCGTGCTTTGCTGTCCTCCATCTCTGTGTCTCTATCTCTCTTGACTACAGGGTCTTTCAGGCCTTAACACTGTCTTCATTCTTCCCCTTATCATGCATTAATCCTCCCTACCCTCCCCCCTTAAAATGGCCTCCTTTCCTATGAACCGCCCATCCTCCCATCATATCCTGTCTTATCTCTTGCTGCTTTCCCATATACCCTCTCACTCCTTAACATTTTAGGCACGTTTAAATGAATACTTTAGGCAGGCTTAATAAATAATCAACACTTTAGGCACGTTACCCCAGACTGACAGAACTCCTTACCAGCAACAACACAGGTAATGGTGGTAGTAATCCAAACGAGGAAGAGGAGGAGGTGGTGATGGTGATGATGGTAATGTTGGTGGGCTGCAAACACACCCATTCTTCCCTGTAAATAATAAACACCGACACATGAACAGTTGGAGGCAATTTATTTCGTTATTTTAAAGTCTATTCTACAAATGAGTGTACGTAAATATCCGTGAATAAATACTTGTATCCACCACCACTTCATTTTACACTCAGTCCCTCATTGAAGACCACCATATGTTTTCCCAGGCTTCTTTTATTCATTACCCATCACTTCATTTCACACTCAGTCCCTCAATGAAGACCACCATATTTTTCCCAGGCTTCTGTTATTTTCATTACCATACACACGAAGTGATTTACTGAGCCTGTGTTTAAATGATAGTGCTAAATTTCATCATCTCATATCTGAGGCTTACTTTGAGAGGTCTTTCTTTCTTTCTGGCCTAACGCAGTCTTATTTCCTTTCTACTTTACCTCATTCTCTCTCTCTCTCTCTCTCTCTCTCTCTCTCTCTCTCTCTCTCTCTCTCTCTCTCTCTCTCTCTCTCTCTCTCTCTCTCCCCCCACATTTCCTGTTGCACCATTTTATACATACTTTGGACTGACTATATGTAAGTGTTCTCTCTTTCATTTTTTTCACACTTATACTGCATAGGCCTACATTCCACATCACCAAATCGACCTCATACACACACACACACACACATATACTCTCTCTCTCTCTCTCTCTCTCTCTCTCTCTCTCTCTCTCTCTCTCTCTCTCTCTCTCTCTCTAAGGGGGATAATATTATATAGAGTTATGTACATTTGAGGTGCTTGTAAGTCTGCTGTTCCTCCTTACCTTTTTCTTTCCTTCAAACGTGCTTGCTGTTCCTCCTTTCCTTCTCTTAATTACCTTCAACGTGTTTGCTGTCCACCCTGACATTCCTCCTACCTGCTTCCTTGTCTTATGTACTACAAGTTCTTTCTGGCCCAGAAACACTCCACTTTTCGATCTCGTATTCTGACACAAGAGAGAGAGGTTGGCACACACACACACTTGATACAGCACAACACAGTAGACTAACTCTGTAATCTGTATGCCAAACGTTTTTAACTTGATGAATATAGGATAATGTCCGAGCCTGTTCGTATGTATATTATACCAGATACAATAATTATTTCAATTCCTTTTATTTTATTTTAATATATATATATATATATATATGGCAGAGGAAGATTTCACACTAAACTTAACAACACCCCAAAATACATCTAATGATCAAAATATCCTGCCAAAGGTGTACTAAGTTTATTATTATTATTATTATTAATTCCAGACACTTTAACTACGGTAGTTGAAGCAGCAAGACATAAATAACATTCACAGAGCTCTCTTCCTCTCTTTCCTGTGACGTTATTAACTGTCTATAAATATATCTATGCAACATTGTCCTTTCCTCCCCATTATGTATTATTTTTGTTGGTGCATGTTTGCTTGTTGTAAGTACTGTACTGTACATCCTCTCTATCACCATCTCCCTCATCCTGCATGCTGTGTCTTCAAGGCATTGGACGGTCTTCGTTAATCTTCATATTGAAACACACACTCACACACATTTTCTCTCTCTCTCTCTCTCTCTCTCTCTCTCTCTCTCTCTCTCTCTCGACAACCACCTTGCCGTCGGTGAGAGAGCTTGTGTGATCTGTTTGAATTTTGCTAGCTATGCTGGGGGACATTTAGTCCAGTTGGGTTACCCGTGCCAGAAAGGTAGCGCTATTAGGATCCTGACTAAGAGTTGTCAAATCTTCATGTTAATATTAAGTTTCACAACTGCTCTTCAACTGTCCTAACAAAAAAAAAAAAAAAAAAAAAAAACTTCATCACTTTCTATATAAGTTTTTATTGTTAAGGACCTCACCAGCTACCTTATGCCGTGTGAGAAGGGAGGCTTTGGAACCTCCTAAAACAACGCCTTTTAACGCTCACAGGTTTCGAAAGGGCTGAGATTGAAGGGATCTCAGGCGTGTGGGGTATGAGTAATGGAGATGCCTCAGGACCCCCGTAGGTATTCTCTTAGATTAATAAGCCTGACCAGCTCCCTGTGACCATTCTTAGGTGCCTAAAGGCTCGACTGCTCTTTGGTGAGAGAGCTTTCGTGCCTCGCTGGCTGCCAGGCCAGTAAAAGATCTCGGATTAAGTCGTGGACATTTAGTTTTACTATTTGCTTTAAGTTTGGCCGCGGATGGTGGGTTAGTAGGGATTAGTAGGACGACGGTTACACTTCAAGCACCCCTGTCGAAAAATCAGAGTCCCATTTACTTAGTACTCTTGTGCTGCTCAGTTGGGAGCTGCGGCACGATTGGGGCCATCCGGCCCAGGGGAGACCTTAGGGTTGGTGTGCTTGGCTCATAAGGTTTCTGTTGGCCGAACGACCGAAAACCTTCTGGAAGTAGGCGGATGAGACTTATGCGAGACCAAATCACATTACCCTTTCTTTTGTATTATTGGTCTTAAATTGAATTAGAGTGAGATGACTGGTCCATCAGCAAGAAAATTTACATGTACTACATGCAAGGTGTACCGCTGGTGTGAGGACTTCAGCGGGAGGAGTGCGAGCGACCTAGACTCCTCGAGTGTCTGCGACTTTTGCAAACTCGAGGAGAGGTTGATGAAGCACATCTCACTGCTCACGAAGGAGAACAACTCCCTAAAGGAGGAAGTTCTCCGAATGGACTCACAGAGGTGTGACTGCCATGTGAGAGACAAGGCAGTCCAAGGAGCTTCTTCACCGGAGAGCTCCACCACGGCGGTAAAGACCAAGAAGAAGAAGAACAAGAAGAACAACAAGAAGAAAAACAACAACAATGAAGAGGGAAAAGAGACTGCAGAAGGAAAAGAGACTGCAGAAAAGTGTGATGGAAAAGAGGAGGGGAATATGGAGAAGGGAGAAAAACCCAAGAAGACAATTGAGGAGGGATTAGAGGAAAGTGAGGAATCAAATAAGAAGGAAAAGAAAATGAAGAAGGAAAAGAAGACAAAGAAGAAGCAACCTGGAGGAAGTGACGAGCCCGGCAGGAATTCAAAACACTCTCGGGTTCCTCACAAGGCATCTCGTGCTCCTACCAAGGAGAGGCCTGTGGATATACACATTGTAGGTGATTCCCAGGCACGAGGGCTGCAACCCCTAATGGCAGATCGCCTTCACACTTCTGTGAAGGTGAATTGTTTGCCAGGTTGTGGCAATGCTGACCTCCGAAAGGAAGCTGAGAGGATCCAAACGTCCAGATCTGCTGTCATTGCACTCATGGTGAGTGGTAATGACATCTACCTGAGAAATGGTAGAGTAGGCATGACCGAAGGAGTCCTCTCGGATGTGCTCGGTGCAGTAGATGACTGTGGGTTAAAAACCTGCAGAAGGGTAGTTGTTGGCATGCTCCCAAGGAGAGGCCCTTTAGGGACTGCTCTGTCAAAGAACATTGCAGTAAATCAGCGCCTGGCTGATTTGTGTACTGCCGAGGGGGTGTTCTTTGTGGACCCGTACACCTCACTCTTTGGTAGAGACGACCTCTACCAGAGGGATGGCACACATCTCTCACTAAAGGGGAAAGAAGTGCTTTCCAAATTAATGGAAGACGCCGTCCGACGATGTCTCAGGAGCACTCGACCGAGCGTGGAGGAGAGCCCTCGTCGCTATGCTAGAGTGACCCCAGAGAAGACATTCGCTGAGATCCTGAAGAAGGATATCCCCAGCACTACCAAGACAATGACCAAACCGGGAAACGGAAGAGTATAGGGAGCCCTGCAGTTGGGGGTTCCCTGAAGGTTCTATTGTTCAACGCCAGGTCCATCCGAAACAAGTTTTTGGAACTGCGGGCCCTCGTTGCGACAGAGGAACCCGAGATGGTGGCCATAACGGAGTCATGGTTGAGAACCTCAGACAGAGATCTTGAAGGGGAATTCGTGATTCCAGGCTACCAACTCTTCCACAAAGATAGAGAGGACAGAGGGGGTGGTGGTGTGCTGTTGTATGTAAAGAACTCTATCAAATCGATGACCTGCAACATCACATCGAACCACGAGCTCCTTGGAGTTGACCTAGAAATAGGCACTGCAAAATGCAGAACCCTGCTGCTTTATAGACCCCCTGGACAACTCAATGAGATGGACAGGGACCTATACCAGTTGCTGGGTGAACTAGTGGACGGCAGGGTGTGCATCCTTATGGGGGACTTCAACACACATGTTGACTGGGAAACCAGAGAGCCCTCTGCCGAGAACACACCACTCTTGGAGTTTGTAAATGATGAATTCCTCACTCAATGGGTAAGGGAGCCAACAAGAGGTGCTAACATACTCGACTTGGTCCTCACCTCCGAGGATGACATCATTCAAGACCTCTCTGTAAACGAAGAAATAGGCGGAAGCGACCACAAGCTTATAAGATTTTCAGTTAAGGTCCCTAATATGGAGATCGTGACCCCGATGCATAGAAAATTAGACATGGGGAGAGCAAACTTTGCAGGTCTTCGTGAAGGCGTTGCTGAAATGGAACTAGAGGAGGGAGAGAGTGCTGATGATCTGTGGAGGTCATTCTTGTCTTCCTTCATGGAACTTCAGTCGCGCTTTATTCCTCTGAAGGGAACAGGTCAGAAGTTCATTCAACCGAAGTGGTTTAATCGGGAAATCCATAACCTACTAAGGGAGAGGAGAACTGCGTATCGTCGAGCGAAGGCATCTGGGGACTTTGACGGTCATAGAAGACTGAATCGAAACGTGAAGTCCAAAATAAGGGCGGCTAAGCGTGCTGAGGAGGTCCGTGTGGCTAGACTCTGCAAAGAGAACCCCAAGGAGTTTTTCAGTTATGTGAATGGCCGTAAACCAATCCGACGCAGGATCGGTCCCTTGGTGAATGAGGATGGAGCATTGATGCACTCTGATGCAGAAAATGCTAACCTCTTAAATGAGTACTTCTCTTCAGTGTTCTCTGAGGAGAGTGGTCCCATTCCCGAACCCTTGGACTCCTTCAGTGAGAAGTTGGAGTCAATGGTCTTCACCCAAGAAGAAATCGAGAGAAAAATAATCGAATTAAAAGCAAACAAGTCCCCCGGTCCGGATAGGTTCTTACCTAGAGTGTTGAAAGAAGTGCATGGTGAAGTATCACAGCACCTGTGCATGGTCTTCAACAGAGTAATCCAGACTGGATGCGTTCCTAGAGACTGGCGTGAGGCAGAGGTGACTCCTATCTTCAAGAAGGGAGATGCTAGCCAACCGTCAAACTACAGACCCATCAGTTTAACCTCGATAGTCTGTAAACTCATGGAGAGCATCATGGTGGACAAAATAACAGCACACTTAGAATCAAATTTGCTACTGAGGGGTTCCCAGCATGGGTTCCGGCAGCACCGGTCATGCCTCACAAATCTGGTGGAATTCTTCCATTTTGTTTTCAGTGAGCATGATCAGGATAAAGCGGTCGATGTTGTCTACTTAGACTTTCAGAAAGCCTTTGATAAGGTACCCCACCGCCGCCTCCTTCGGAAAGTGCGTGCACTGGGCATAGACGGAAATGTGGCAAATTGGATAGAGAACTGGCTAAGTGACAGACGGCAGCGGGTGGTAGTGAATGGACAGGCTTCAGAGTGGGTGCCCATTACTAGCGGTGTTCCCCAAGGTTCTGTTCTGGGACCACTACTGTTTATCATCTATGTTAATGACTTGGATGGTGACATGGTTGCCAAGATTTCCAAATTCGCCGATGATACTAAGCTTGGTATGAATGTCGCGAAAGAAGGAAATACTACCCGCTTACAAGAAGATCTTAGGAAGATCGGGGAGTGGTCTGACACGTGGCAAATGCCATTTAACGTGAACAAATGCAAAGTTATGCATATAGGCCACAGAAACCCCCGAACAGAGTATAACCTTAAGGGCAATGCTCTCGTAAGCACTGATACTGAGAAAGACTTGGGTGTAACTATCACCAGCGACCTCAAGTTCTCAAAGCAGTGTATTGAGGCTGAGAAGAAAGCCCAAAGGATGTTAGGGTACATAAAGCGACAGTTTGGATACCGGAACAAGGAGATAGTACTTTGTCTGTACAATTCCCTTGTCCGACCGCACCTGGAGTATGCAGTCCAGTTTTGGAGTCCTTCTTACCGAAAGGATATCGCGAGATTGGAACGAGTGCAAGCCAGGGCAACCAAACTTATACCCTCTCTTAGACACAAGAGCTATAAAGATCGGTTGGTAGAACTCGACCTGTTCTCTTTGGAAACCCGGAGACTGCGTGGTCAGCTCATCGAAGTGTTTAAAATACTACGAGGCTTTGACAATGTAGACTACAGGGACATTTTCCAACTCAGTGAGGGCACAACCAGGAATCATGGCTACAAACTTGAACTGAAGCGATACAACCGTGATCTGTGTGGTAAATTCTTTACATACAGCATCTGCGGTACTTGGAACGCGCTTCCTGCTGATGTAGTCAACAGCAACTCTGTGGATCAGTTCAAGTCCAGATTAGACAAAGCCTTAAACCACCGTCTAGGTGTTTAAGCCGTTGTGCGAGTGTTCCTTGATGGTTTCACGACACATTCGAGGACGGTCGCCTACTTGCGCAACTAAACCCACAGGTACCCTCTTTGTATGGATCGTAAGGTCCCCTAGGGTACTTCTTTTCCTTGTAACTCCTTGTAACTCTCTCTCTCTCTCTCTCTCTCTCTCTCTCTCTCTCTCTCTCTCTCTCTCTCTCTCTCTCTCTTCAAGACATGTTTGGTAACATTTACAAAAACAAACCAATAAACTTTTTAAAGTTCTATTTATGATAGGTTTACAATACAGTGTTATGATAATGTAAGGTGTTGTTAATTCATCACAACACATGTATATATTATATTAATGTACATAATAACAATTGTGTTGGTAAAATTATCACACATTACTTGTAAAATATAGAAGTAACTTGAAATCTATGTATAATGTAATTAGTTAATTTTATTGTTAAGATATTCTTTACACATCACAACTTATAAAAAGATGGATTAATAAAATATGATGTTGAAGAGATTGTACAGTATAAAGTGATGTGTGTATAATAATGTTGGTAAGTTATTGAACATATAAATATATATATAATGTGAAACATCTCATATATGGTGATGTATGAGTGATGTAAAAGATATTGGTATATTATATAATATTAATGTTGGTAAGTCACAAATATATCACATCACCACAAACAAGAGAGTTGGAGTTTATCAAGTTTTCATGTTGTTGATGTAATTATTGTTTACTGAACAGTATTATTGTTGTTGTTTACTGAGAACAGTGTTGTTATTGTTGTTTACTGAGAACAGTGTTGTTATTTACTTTGTGACACAGTGTTGTTGTTGTCCTCCAGAACAACACAACATTTGTTGAGAATCTTGTCCAGTGTATTCCCAGGGACCTCCACACAGTTCATAGTACCCGTGGATCTGTAAGTTAGATTAGGTTAATAAATAGCTATATATGATGCTAATATAACTTATATTTTATAATATTCCCAGGGACCTCCACACAGTTCATAGTATGATATACCCGTGGATAGATTAGGTTATAGGTTAGTATAAAGTTGTATATGATATTAATATAGCTTAGTTTAGCTTTAGTTAACCTTAGATATAGTTTATAATATTATCAGGGATCTCCACACAGTTCATAGTATACCCATGAATAGATTAGGTTAAAGTTTAGTATAAAACTGTATATATTAATATAGCTTAGTTCAGCTTTGGTTATCCTTAGATATATTTTATAATATTATCAGGGATCTCCACACAGTTCATAGTATACCCATGAATAGATTAGGTTAAAGTTTAGTATAAAACTGTATATGATATTAATATAGCTTAGTTTAGCTTTAGTTAACCTTAGATATAGTTTATGATATTGTCAGGGACCTCCACACACATCATAGTACCCATGGATACAATTAGGAAATGTTATAGTTACGTCAGTATAGTTATATTTATCTCTGGAAATAACTTATAATACTCGTAGATCTTAGATTTGGTACCACTGTCTTTTTATATTAATATAACAATAATAATTTATCATTATGAACACACACACACACACACACACACACACACACACACACTACTCTTACTCACGTAAGAGTTGTGGATCCAGAAGAAGAAATTATCGTAGAGTTGAGTACAGAAGTATTGACCCACATTTACATCCTCGACGCTAGACCACAAGTCCATATCATTAGTCATTTCACCGATCTGAAACAATTACAACATTGACAATTAATAATAATGAAATAATAGATAAGAAAATATATAACACACTAACTATATATTTCTCTTTATAGTACACTTAATAATACTGAAATAATACATAAGGAAATATATAACACAGTGACTATATAATATTATTTTTCAGTATATTACACTTTATAATAATGAAATAATAGATAAGAAAATATATAACACACTAACTATATATTTCTCATTATAATACCAGTTTGAATGTGTATTAACACTAATGTAAAAATAGTGACTATATTATTCATTTTAATAAGAGTTAATTATAATAAATTGTTGACTTCTGTAGTACATAATTATATGTTCCTGTATTGGTTGTAACTGAACTGAGAATAAATAAATAAGACTAAATTAGTGCTAATACATAGATAATAATAATTACTTTACCTCAGTTGTGCATCTGTTCTTGCATTGGTTGTGAGCGTTGCAATCTGTAACATCAACAGGAGGTAATTCGAGTACCATTATCTCACTGTGACGAGCTGACAAAAACGATGCACAACGACAGTATGCTGGCTCTCCCTCACCTCTGTAATAATGTGTAACATAACCTTTAGTAACAATAGAAAACTATATTGTAATGTTAATAACAGAATGCTGGCTCTCCCTGACCTCTGTAATAATGTGTAACATAACCTTTAGTAACACATTAACTAGCTTTCCCTGACGTCTGTAACAACCAGTAACAGGTTAATTGTTGTTACGTTATCATCATTTATTACAACCTAATTTTAATATTAACTAATATATAATTAAGTTAATAATATGGTTTGTAAAGGAAGAGTGTTAAATATAATTATAACTTACTTAACAAAGGCGAGGGCAGCAAGACAAGCTACGAGTACAAAGGTTGTCTTCATGTTGGTTATGAGGCCTGGGTTGACTCTGACTTAACATGTCCAACACTCACCCTTTATATACACACCAATCCTGATGACGTCACTGCCTGATCCTCACCACCGTTGGATATATAAAGGGTGAGTGTTGGACATGTTAAGTCAGAGTCAACCCAGGCCTCATAACCAACATGAAGACAACCTTTGTACTCGTAGCTTGTCTTGCTGCCCTCGCCTTTGTTAAGTAAGTTATAATTATATTTAACACTCTTCCTTTACAAACCATATTATTAACTTAATTATATATTAGTTAATATTAAAATTAGGTTGTAATAAATGATGATAACGTAACAACAATTAACCTGTTACTGGTTGTTACAGACGTCAGGGAAAGCTAGTTAATGTGTTACTAAAGGTTATGTTACACATTATTACAGAGGTCAGGGAGAGCCAGCATTCTGTTATTAACATTACAATATAGTTTTCTATTGTTACTAAAGGTTATGTTACACATTATTACAGAGGTGAGGGAGAGCCAGCATACTGTCGTTGTGCATCGTTTTTGTCAGCTCGTCACAGTGAGATAATGGTACTCGAATTACCTCCTGTTGATGTTACAGATTGCAACGCTCACAACCAATGCAAGAACAGATGCACAACTGAGGTAAAGTAATTATTATTATCTATGTATTAGCACTAATTTAGTCTTATTTATTTATTCTCAGTTCAGTTACAACCAATACAGGAACATATAATTATGTACTACAGAAGTCAACAATTTATTATAATTAACTCTTATTAAAATGAATAATATAGTCACTATTTTTACATTAGTGTTAATACACATTCAAAC